>JANHGN010004439.1:57191-67857 GCA_024605025.1 Megaceryle maxima
ACCCGACCTCGTGGCTGAGCTCCAAGAACGAATAGCTACTCATTCGAGATGGCCAAGCTGGATATCATGGTAAGGTTAATGTCTGGGGCCTTTGCCTTCTCTGTGCACTTCAGTCATCAGCTGCTTGTGTTCGTACCCCATTCAGTAAGGAATATTTTATGTCAGCACTGAGAGAAGGAAACGTGGAGAAAGGCCATCCCAATAAACACCCTTCGACACCCATTACCACGAAGAGCACTAGAGCCCAAGTGACAGTCTAAAAAGAAAGAAGTGTCATCTTTGATTCATGCCCCTGTTGAATTAAGCAATACAATCACCAACAAATCAATCACCACCAGCCACAAACAACCAGCTCGTTACTCAGCCTTCCTAAGGCAAAGCCGTGGACCATTAACGTGTTAGACGTTGGGCTGTTAACAGCAATAAGAATCAGCTCAACTCTTGTCAGGAGAATTACCCATAATAAAGACCAATTTCTAACATTATGAGATGTAAAGCAGAATCGGAATCAGTTGGAATAAATCAAGGGTAATTCTTCCAAGCACAAAGAAATCACTCTATTGTAAATAGCGTTTGGGGAAATAGGAGATTCTGGTGGAACATTTGAAACTGCTCAAACAGGATATTTAGGGGAATATCCTGAAGTAAGCAGAAGTGTCAGCACTTTAAAAATACCATTTGATTGCAAAGGGCACAGACCTCTCTTGAAGGGCTAAGTGGTGTGTTTTAGTAAGCCTGACAACTTTCCCAAAGCAGCATGGAAGTTTAGGGCCATTTTTCTTTCACTTGATTCAATTCCATTTTAAAGTAGAAAAACCCACCTCTACTGTTGTTTTCTTGGAAAACATCCTCTGCTGGATATTCACTGTAATCAGAGTAGCATTATCTATGACAAAATAGATTTTATTAAAGCAAGAGGAGACCTGCTTGTGGAAAAGGTGAAGATTTCCAACAATGACTGCCATTCTGATTGCTGAGCTTCAAGGTTCCAGATAACTACGTACTCCCAAGAAAGGCCTTGGAGAAGCCCAAGACGGTGCCAGGATTTTACCTTACTCACTGGAATCAGTTTTCCTGATGGATCTACTCGCGTCTTGCTGCTTTCTCGTGTTTTGCAGTGTTTCTGTTACGGCTGTCTTTCTGCTTTTTCTGTTTCTCACACCTCTTCACTCATTATGCGTAGAAAGAGGCAATAAAAACACTCATCAAAAGCAAATGAACAACAGAGCACCATGTATGTCCTCACTCTTCCTCCTACATCTGCTACAATTCTAGCCCATTGCTTTTCCATCCCTCTCCTTCCCTCATAAATCAACAGGAACCAAGAAATCTGTCACACTGCTCATATGTTTGAAATAGATTTCTCAATTAAAAAAAAAACGAAACCAACCTAAATGCCAACAAACCTGAGAAGATAACAGAATGTGATTCAACGAGAGCCTTTGGCAACTCCAGTAGATAAATCCTCTTTGTTTAATCTCTTGCCTCAGCGTTACTAAATTAGAGAAGCATTAGGACAGGAGGCTCAACCATGGTGGTCATCCATGTGTCATGAGACCGCAGCCAAGTTGACTGTAGCTTCAGAAGAAAGATCAAAGGGGGGAATTCCAATTGCCTCTGGAAGGGAGCTTGGAAAGCCACTGCAGATCTGGAGTGTGCACACTATTTACACTTCCAGAGTGCTGATGATAACCTCTGTTATCTACAGACCTGCACTTTAAACTCTTGGGAGTCAACTCTTGGGTCGAACAATTGGGAATATTGGATCCCATGGAAGCTTCAAGTGCAAAGTCCTATGGAAAATCATTGAAGAAAGGATCAGCTCCATCTTTCCCTGTTCCCAGTTGCCAGCTGGAGGGCTGGTGAAGCATTTTTTAGGAACAACAGTCCATGCAAGGAGAGCAAAAGGAGGAAGACAGCGAGACAGAAACACTCTAAATAAGCCATGCAACACAAGCAACAATCCAGGCCAACCATCCAAGAGAGGATCCTACAGTGACATCTCACCCAAGAGGTGACCCATTGTCTGGCCAGTTTGTTAATATAACTCCAGAGCTTAGGAGATGTTTTTATTAAAGACCTCTGCATAAAAGAGAGAAAAAAAATCATCTAGGACAGTGATGATTAGGCATAATCTGTGCTGGTTGGATGGTAAACTGCTGCTTTGGATTAATGTTGAAGCAGCAGTACATCCAGGTCTCCAGAAAAGATGAAGAATCACAGAATCATAGAATGGTTTGGGTTGGAAGGGACCTTCAAGCTCATCAGGTTCCAGCTCCCTTACCATAGGCAGGGATAGACAATCAGAGTCAAGAGCAAGGAACCCTCCAATTGTGGAAAGACTATTTCTGGAGGATAGAGTTTCAATTTGCAGAATAATTCTGGAACATAACCATGGTTTGCTTTTCTTTATTCATTTGTATTATTTACCTTACCCCTGCTCTGGGTGACCCTGCTGGGTGGAGCAGGGGGGTGGCACCAGAGCATCTCCAGAGGGCCCTGCCAACCTCTAACATTCTTTGACTCTATACAGAAGCTTTTTTCAATTCTAAAAACGTACCTCTCCCAGCTATGAAATCTGGCACACGTTTACTCCTTGGTTTTCTACAGGCACTTTATGAATACTTTATATCTTTCTGGAATCACTTTGTTTACTCCAGTCAAATGTTTTTTGTATGAGGGAGGCTGTGAGCAGAGTATTCCCTGAATCTAGATGCAAGATCAGGGTCGTGTTTTGGCACAATCTCCAGCAGGTTTCTGGTGTCTTGCTGCAAATGCAAAACACATCAAAGTAATGACAACGCCGGATCAGGGACCTGGATGGCGATTCTGCTTTAGGCCTGAGACCTCCCCTCCTCCAAGGCACAGCAAAGGGTCATCACTGACCACTGATAAACACATTCATCCTCATTCGAAGGCTTTGTTGGAAGCTCTGTTGTTTTCTTGTCTTTCCTAATGGTGTCTCAGCAAACCCCCCTCTCCTGGGAGAAGCTGCAGTCCAAGGCCAGCTTTCAGCTGACTCATCAGCTCTCTCAAGGTTTTCCTGCAGCAGTTCCAGGATTTAAGGTGCATTGCTTCTCAGGGCTTTGGAGAATTTTCACATTCTTTATCACGTCCTTTTCTTTCAGCCTAGAAACATGAGTGACTCCCCATCATCCTATCGCCCCGAGCTGCGAGCATGGCCAGTAGTTCGCTGGGAGCTGGCTTGTAACTAAGCCCCACCACAAAGACTTTCAATGCCAGCTGGTGAGACCCAGCTTGCAGAGTCCTCTGCAAAGCAGGGAGCTCCAGCAGCAGTGTTATGGAGAGGGGAAGAAGTTTAAGCATCTGTCTCCCTGTTGTCTCCTTTCATTGATCTGGCTCTTTCTGGAACGCGTTAACCTGGCTGCACTCTTGCTCTCTTCTTCCTCAGTTCTCTCTCCTGCCTGGTTTAGGTATCCCCTTTGATGTGAAGGAGCATCTCCTTTCTTGAACCATGTGCTGGTGGGTCAGTACTGGTGTTTTTCTCTGTTTCATAGGTCAATCACCCGCTTCTCTGGACAGACTGAAATCTTTTTACCTGACACATCCGCACAAAACATCTATTTGCCTGACACACCCCAACAAAAGCAGGGCTGAGATGTCATGGGAGATAAACCATATCGTGTCTCCTCTGCTGCAGCAAAACAGGGTCTGCAGAAAGGTAAGGCTGGAAAAAGCAAAAATTATTTATTAAAATTCCAAGGTAAAAGGTGCATCTTTTTTTTTTTTTTCACCTAAAAAAAAAGTGTTGGGACGTTGTGAGATCATAGAATTAATGGAGACTGCTCTTTGTTAAATAGGTAGTTGCTTCTCATAGTAACAAAACAATTTATGGAATACCACAGCAGTTCAGCACATATCAGTTTAAAATACATTGGGGCTAATCACAGAGCTGCCTGAGAGCTGTGCAGAGAGTCCTGAATTAATCAGGAGCTTTGGACTATGAAACTCTGCAAAAAAAAGGGGGAGAGAGAAAAAAAAATTAAAAAAAAAAGAAATGGAATGAAAAGGGAAAAAGGAAAGTGCATCTGCTCACTGAGCTGCCTGTAACTGAAATGGTACCCAGGGACCTCTTTAACCAGAGTCAGCAAAAGAACTGACCTTCATTACCAAAGTGCTGACTGGGCACTTCCTGAGGTCTGCTTTCCACCACCCCAGAGAGAGAAATATCAGGGAGAGGAAAAAAAACCAAACAACCAAAAAAAAACCCCAAAAACCAAAACAAACAAAAAAACCCCCAAACCCAGTAATTCCCAGTCTGTAAATGGACTGGTTTCAAAGGAGGATCCTGGCAGCGTCCCATTTTGGGTCTGTAAATGACAGAAGGATTTGCTCTTTGTTGCTGACTGCCTGGCATGTTATTTCATCCATTTAATCCTCAGCTCTGTAAGGGAAAAATGGGTGTCATAATTCCTCTTTTTTTCCCAGCTTCTGTCATATCTCTTGGGCTGGAAAGCACTTCAGTTTGGGAATCACCTCTTTTTTTGTCTGCTGTAAATATACCTGTACTGGGCACGTGGTGGGTGGAGACCCATGCAGAAATAGCATGTTATTTGTCTTGTGCAATAAGTAATTGATAGGTGTGCTTTTACTCGCTCAGCCATCGATGTAAAGTCATAAAGAGTGACATATATAGTCCTGTATCACTGCCAGCATTGAAGGGAGCTGACTGGGATGCAAGGAGACAGCAGAGGCTCTGGAGTGCAGCTTCTGGGTTAGATCCCCTGGCCGTGCTCTGGTGGCAAGTGCACTAATTGCTCCCAGAGAAGAAAGTTTATTCCAGCCCGGAGTGTCCATACCATAGGATGCGGGAAGCTGCGGTGAGAGAATTGCTGCAGAGCAACTGATTTTTCAGTCAGTGCCCCTAAGCGTGTTAGCGGGGCTGTCTGTCAGGACGTGACAATGGAAGTACCAACCTCATCGAAGATAGTTGGCAAAGAGAGCCTTGGGATCTCCTGGGACATCAGAAGGTTTTGTTCAGATCACTGCCTGGAACGATGCAAATCAGTCTGCAGGTTCTTGTCGTGCCTTTGTTTTCCCCTCTTTCTAGTACACGATCTCCAGGGTGACTTTCAACACTGACACTTTGGGTACACTATTCAGCATCCTCTTGGTGACATTGCTTCACCCTTGAAGACTGCAAGGAATTCTCTGACTTCCCCCTTCCTGTGTGCATGAGGAGGTCACGGCTGGCGGCAGATGATGGACAAATGAGAAGGTACAAAGTTCACCTCCTCTCTGTTGCTCAAACCTGTTCGTGCTCACTGACCTACAAGGGCTTTGTGTGGTGCAGGTGGGACTGTGCCTCTGTAACCAAAACTACACCCTATTTCCTCAAAAGGAGGTGGGGACCTGCATCCCTCCACATCTCTAGGAGGGCCAGGGTATAAGTATTCACATATCCTAATTTTTTTGGAAGCAAATAGTGGGATTCATATTACCAGATATTATTTAGGGCATGTAGTTGAAAAGGAGTTCTCCACTACACTCAGTGAGAAAGATGCTTCTAGAAGAAGAAAATGTCCTTCCATCTACCTTAGACTTGTCCCTTAGGAAGGGATGAATCCCAGCTGAGCACCGACTGCTCTGCAGTTGTTTCAAGGAGCAGCCCCCATCCACCCTGAGAAGGATTCTCACCCTGGAGACTTCAAAGCTGAGGCAGCAAAAACATTCTGGGGAAAGTGATGGTGATGAGCACAACTGTTGATGTAGAACAGAAAGATGAAGCCCTGCTCCTCAAAGATATATATCTAATTCCCATGGCAAACGGGAGTCTTAAGGGGCTTGACAGAAGCTGAGAGAGGTACAAAAGCATCAAGGTTAGACAAAGCTGAGTTTGCTTTCCTTTGGTCTGTAATTTTCTCCTGGATTCTAAGAATAAAGGCAGGAGGCCTTGCCAAGACTCATGCCATTGTTTCACTGGCAGGCACTGCCCAAAAGCAGCAGGAACCTGAGCTCTCACTTTCAGGTGGACTCCATGTGCACCTTTGAGGAAAGGTATGGGGCAGGAGTTGAGGCAAGAACTTGTGTTTGTGGTGCCACCCATCTGGAAGGGTGTCAGGTTTTCTGTTTAGAGGCAAGCAGCACTCCTAAAGAAACTCCTCAACCATACAGCAAAACTGCTGAGTTTTAAAACTGTTTTATGCAAAAGTATTAATTCCAAGTTTTAGTTTTGTCCATTTTAATTCTTCTACAAAAGGTAACATTTGAGAAACAACAGGGAAATCATAGAATGGTAGGGATTGGAAGGGACCTCTAGAGATCATTGAGTCCAACCCCCCTGCCACAGCAGGATCACCATGAATGAAATGAAATGAAAAGGGTGAAGGAACCTAAGTCCCATGGGATGACAAATAGCTCTCAGGATCCAGGGCTTACTCTTTAGATGGTGTCTTCTTTCACTAACTCATCTCCAAGATGGACATTAAAGACAAAATGATGTGGGTCAGGCTGGATGGGGCTTTGAGCAACCTGCTCTAGTGGGAGGTGTCCCTGCCCATGGCAGGGGGGTTGGAATGAGATGATCTCGAAGGTCCCTTCCAAGCCTGATGATTCAGTGTGCATGACCCATGTCCTTCTTACTCCTCTCCTTCTAACCTACCAGCTCCTCAAACAGTTTTCAGTTTATAATCTCCATCAGTGCTCAGAGAGCTTCCAGAACCTCTATTGCTGTTTCCACCAATGCTCTTAATCTGGTAAAACCACTGGGACTTGTGTCATAACAGAAAGGGAGGGGTTTAATGATTTCTCTCCACTAACTGCCATCTATTCTACTCCTCAATAGCTTTGTTGCTGCTGTTGCATCTGATGGAAGAACAGCTGGTCAATTATTTCCCACAGTCAGAAGCAATGGGAAGGGATTCGGGAACTGGACATAAAACAAAATCTGGACATTATAGGACTTGGCTCATTTGTGTGTCGTACACTAAGAACCAGCACCATCTGCCTTGAGCTGGTGGGTGCCTACGCCAGCTAATCCTCCGAGGCATTATTTTAATAAGTAGATTGAAGAAAGGAACCCAGGTGCAGCATAGATGTGGAAAGAAGGTCTCCTTCAAAGGATGATGACGTTTGGTGGCCTCAGTTTCCAGCAGATGGGTTCATACAGTACTGGTCACAGCTTCAGCTGTCACTGATTTTGCAATTTTGTTTGACTTCCAGTTTGTTGCCTGCCAAAGCCCAGATAAAATCCTCTGAAAAATGGCAAGCAGAACAGTTTGGGAAGCTGGACAATAGCAGGGTCAACTGTGACAGAATCTGGAACAGCCTCTTGTCGTCAGCTGTAAGTATCAGATGTTCTTTGTTGTTAATGCTGCAGCACTTTTTTTCCATTTCCCATATTTTTGCTGTAAACAGGGTGTGAGTGCCTGTGTTCTTCTCAAGTAGGACCCAAGGAAACAGGCTCAAGTTGCCCCAGGGGAGGTTTAGGTTGGAGCTGAGGAACAATTTCTTCCCCTTGAGGGTTGTCCAGGGCTGTCCCAGGCTGCCCAGGGCAGGGGTGGAGTCCCCATGGTCCCTGGAGAGGTTTCAAAGCTGTGGAGCTGTGGTGCTGAGGGCCATGGGTCAGTGGTGCCCTGGGTTAGTGGTTGGACTCGATGCTCTTAAAGGTATTTTTGGAACCAGAATGTTTCTATGATTATAATGAGTCTGTTAGGAGAATGAAAATTAAAACCAGATCTTGATTTCCTTCCACAGTTTTACTAATTTAAATTGCCAAATATATTGCACAAAAAATCTTGAGTAAGGAATAAAGGTTGTGACAAGAGAAAATGAGAAGCTACTTAAAGCCAGACTTTATTCTTTGCAAGCACTGAGAACCTCTGCATGCTCTACAGCATTAATTTACAAATTAATTTACAAATTAAAAGTTAATTTACAAACTTTAACAGCTGCCCATAGCTGTGAGGTCCTCTTTAGCCCAATGATTTTCTTCTCCAGCTCTAATGCAACCCATGATGTAGTCCTGTCTAGATGGGTGTTGTCTACTGAGTTCCTGAGAAGATGCAGAAATGGGATTATGAGGATGTTTCTTCTAAGAGCCACGTCAGAGTATAGAATCAATGTTTATTTCTGATTGATTTTTTTTTTTTTACCATGGAATGAATAGGTATTTTGACACTTTATACACCACCAAAATGTTGCAAAGTAGCTACCAGAAAACAGCCGACGCGTACTGACATCTTTCCTGACAAAAGACTGATGCCAAGACCCAACAGCCTTTACTGACAGTCAGCCAGTGGCAGTGACTATTGTTGCAGAAAAAAAAATATTTTCAAAATTTACAAGTTTAGAAGGTGCAGAACCATGTCATCTCAGAGTAGCCTCATCCAAACCTCAGCAGTGATGCTGGCACGACCATTGGGTCCTTCCAGACGTTGACCACCAACAGCTCTTCAGGTGTTTACTTAACTGCACGTGCCAAAATAAAGTTTATCCCAACTTTCTGATCTTTTAGAAAGACACAGCTATTGTAATTGCCAAACGAATATTTAACTGTCTCATCCTTTGAAAATTAGCATTCCGAGCCCATCGCTTCCAAAGACAGTGCCAACCATCTTGTCCCAAGACGAGGGAGAGAAGAGGAGCACAGCAGACTAATGAGGACTTTCTGCTAGGTCAGGGCACAGCAGTGCCCTGAATGATGAACTGAAAATTACTAAGGAAATAAAATTGCCTCAAAAAAAAAAAAAATTTGCTGGCATTTTCCTGAGAGAAATTAATGTGATGGAGAAACTTCTGAGGAGGGAGTAATTACTGGAGAAGGGAGGGAGGGCAGAGCTGCTCCTCAAGCGTGGGAGGTACTGGGGAGCAAAGGAACCAAATGCATGACTTGCCCTTGGGAGCTGGCACAGGACATGCCTGGGGAAGAGTGGAAAACTCAAGCTGGACTACGGGCTGAAGAACAAACCCACACACTATGGGCTCCTTTACAAGAGAAAAGTCTCTGGTAGTATCCTGGGTGAATGAGGAGTCTTATTCCTAAAAAAAATATCTCCATGGTTTTAACACAAAGATCCTTCTAGGGGTTTTTGTGGTATTTATTTTTATTTTCTGTAGAAACAGTTCCTTTGCCTAGATGCTTGTAAAGCTATTTTAAAGAATCCCTTTACTGCTTTTTCTGTGACCAAAAAAAAATTCCATTTTTGTTTAAAATTCTACAATTTTCATCCACAGTTTGTTTTCTTTGGGGTTTTTGGTATTGTTTTGGTTTTGTTTTGTTTTTTTTACAAGCAGATCAGTATTTTTTAATTAGCACCAACTCATCTTGTAGAAAAATTTGTAACTGCCTCCCAGGGAGGTCCACCAAGGTGGAGCCTGTAGCTCTTTGAGTGGCTCTTGTCCTGTTTGTGTCTGGAGAGCTCCAGGGAAGCTCATGATCAATAAATGAGTGGTAATAAAGGAGGAGGTAAGTTGTGTTTTGATGCTATGGAGTATAGCTCCACTAAGCATTGACCTCCTAAAGCTTCACCAGCCCAGGAGATCATGGCCTTGGCTCAGGTACCAACCACCAGGAAACACAGGGTGCAGGTCTAGGTGGAAATCTTTGCATTTGGAAGTTTAGAATTACAGTTTGTTATTCAAGACACCAATTGAATTGCCTCCATTCCTTTGCCTTTATTACTGGTTATTAGGACAGTGGTGTGTAAACAGCAGCCATTCCATTTGCACTTATCTGGTGTTCCTGCCCTGTCCTTGCAGTGATGTCACAATCAAGTTTTGGTGACATTACCCATTTGACACCACGGGAACAATGTGGAGCTGACAAACATGGGCTGTGGTGTTAATGAAGAAGAAAGAAGGAAAGAGTGCTGATTATTACAAAGCAGGCATTAAAAAATCTTCACAGTTAGCAGTCATAACAGTGGAAAAAAAAAATTAAATCCATGACAGATAATAAATGAGAAAATTCTCAGCATTACAGTCAGAAATCTTGACTCGGATCCTGCACTGTTTCAGTGCATTAGGACAAGATGAATCTTCACGAGGCTGCTGTCTGCTTTACAGAATAATAGCTGCTGATCACAGCTTCATTTAAAAGGGTGAATTTTTATTACAAGAATAACATTTAACCAGCATCAGTTTCCAGAATCTTCTGGAGAGAAATATAAACCTGAAAAAGGATCATGAACAAAAATATTTTCCTTTCTGCTTTTGATTTTTAAATACTTAATACTGATGGATTTTTTTTTTTTTTTTTTGATGAAGTGAAAAGAAACCAAGTAGAAGCCTCAGGCTAAAATAGCTTCTTATCTTCATAAAAGAGTTTTATTATGACCAGATTTCTACTCTGTCTGTCTACAGGATATAATGAACCCTGGCTGCCGGTTGATGATGTAGCAAAGCTGTCAGTCCCTACAGGCAGTGATGCTTCTTGCTCCTGGAGTAGGCTAGACCTGTTTCTTCCATGCCTTCTACCAAAGTCTTCAGCATCCAAAACAGGTCAGTGGGTCAGAGGGGCTGCACTGCAGACCACAGCCTCAGTGATGCTCATGGGCTTTGCAGGTCTTCCTACATCCATATGCACACCTGTGGAAGGAATTTTTGAGGCTGCACCTCAAATCCTGGCTTCAGGTTTGGGCCCCTCACTCCCAGCAGGACATGGAGGGGCTGGAGCGTGGCCAGAGAAGGGCAAGGGAGCTGGGGA
>JANHGN010004440.1:8353-20592 GCA_024605025.1 Megaceryle maxima
GTAAAAAAAAAATTAAAAAATCCCATGAAATCCAACCAGAAAAAAAAAAGTCTGGTGTTTCTCCAAAGTTAGAGGCCCACCTGCTGCCCTAGAGCTTCTACCACGAGGCTCAGAACTCATTAATATTTACCATGGCATTTCTATTGCAGATGAATCAACTGTACCGACAGAGCAACCTGCGAGACCAGTTCCTCAACTGCAGCGTCACAAGGCTGAGGTCTGTGACACAATCACATTTGGTTTGAAAAGTTGCCACACCCTGGCACCGCTCCCCAGCGGCCAAGTGCCATCGTCCTCTGCAGAATTCCTCCCCTCCACTCACGTGTCGGAAACAGTTGGGTTTATGCCCCAAGAAGCCATTTCTAGGCTTCCCAGAATGTGTCAGTTTGAACTCTTCCTGACCTGGTATGGGCTGACATTTTTGTCAGTCAGGATTTCTGTAACGTACTCTTAGGTCTCCAAATACCCCAGTAATTACTGATTGTCAACCTCTTAATGAGGACGGATGGTGACCCTGCAACCTCTGTACTCTTCTCAACTTGGGATTGCAGGAGGTTTTAAAAGCAGGCTTCAGGCACAGCTGTAGCATCCTACTCTGGAGGGAGAGAGGGTTGGACAAAGGACCCTCACATAGGGTAAAAGCTTTTTAAAAACAAAAAAGCCCAAACCAGCCTATTCTCTATAGCACCACATCAGCTTAAACTCAACCCTCAGAATAGCAGGAACCCTCTCACATGAAGAAATTCTATGATCATCAGCCTATTTCTTTAAGAACCTCTGTTTCTCTGTCCACAGGCCTGGATCCATAGTGGTCGACTGCAAGTGCTTCTTCCAGCCAGAGCCCAGCATCAACAGGGCAGTGGTCGAAAGGGCTTTTCAGGATGGGACTTCAAACGCAACTGGACTATGGCTGGGAAGCAGTTACCAGCTGCAGGGATACTCAGTGGACAGTACGTAGAGCTCAAGTCACAGCTGCCCAGTTTCCACCCAGATCAACCCACTTTGCCACAGCAATCTCAGCATTCCCCAGCTCTGTTTGCTGCAGGGACTGTGTGTGGAAACAAACCTGGTATCAAGTTTAGTCACTGGACTCAGGTCAGAGTTGGGCCAGTCCTTTGCCACATTCACTCTGGCTCAGTGCAGCCCTTTGGTCCTTGGTGGGTTAAGGTTTTACCACTTCATTTGTTTTTTATTTAACTATACTCGTTTAGAGATAAACAAGCTAGTAGCTTTTTCTCAAACTTCCCAAAGAAATGCGTGCCCTAGTACATTGCTGAAGGGCAGAGACAAAAAGCAGACTGGGAATTTGCCATCAGACCCCAGTTCAGCTCAGGTTCTGTTAATCTATTAAGACTTCAAGTCAGGTCAATGCTGCTTGGTAGAAAAGCCTCTGTTTCTCTCCGCTAGAATTTATAGTGACTTCTCCCTGTTTCCAGGCTTGGAACTAGACACTGAGTCAGCAATTTACCAATCACCCCTCAACGCTGGGAAAGAAAACTTCAGATTAAATTTCAGAATCTCCAACCTCCCCTACTCCCCAGAACTGCAGGACTCCAGGTCACAGATGTACCAAGCAAATAAAGAGAAAATTGAGAGAGAGGTAAAACTAACACCAAGAGCTTGATTTTCCAGTCCAAATTAAGGCTGTATTACTTTTACTCCATTTTCCTCAATTGTTCTGTTTCTTCCCCTCAGCTGGATGTATTCAGAAGGAGCAGCCTGAGGAGCTACTTTGCTGGCTGTACTGTCGAGAGCTTTGGGTACGTCCTGCTTTTGGTCTTTTCTTCCAAAAGAGCAGTTAGCAGAAAAGACATCGAGAGCCCCAGCCTGGTGTTTACACCTCATTGCCAAGCTCAGTGCTCTGGAAGACACGTAGGAGACACTTCCATTCACTCTCAGTCAGTTTTGCCTTTACCACAGAAAGTTCACGTCCAAATGACAACCGGTTTTGTTTCCACGCCAGCAAAGCTATTTTCATGCATCAACAATTCCAGAGTAAAACAAATACACTCATCCTCTCCTTTAGCTTATTCAAAATAAGCTAAAACTCAACAGAAAGACATTTGCAAAACAATCATCAAAACTGACCAGACCAAGAACAAAAAAAATCTACTGTGTGTCTTCCCCGACGCCTCCTCAGAGGAACAAAAAAAGCTGATTTGCCTCTCAGAAATGCCTCGCCTGGGATTAAATCAGCGGGTAGATTCATAAGGCTGCACGAGCTCCTCTCACCTGGCACGAGCTGCAAAAACCCATCCCATGCTAATAAAACGCTGCTGAGACATCTCCAGACCCGAGCCTGCTGCCGAATCCCCCTCCCTCCCTCTACTCAGCTCTATTTCTTTTTCCTCTTCTCCCACACTGACAACTCTGACTGTCACCCTGCAGGCCTGTCCAGGGGAAAACTTACACAAACGTCACCTCCACCTGCAAATTCACACGGGACTTCACAAGGACTTTAGAAAAGCAAGAGGTGCACGAGGAGCTGAAACACCTGACGCACGGGTTCACCAAGCTGGGCCCCAGCTACGAGCTGGAGGAGCAGAGTCTGGTTGTTGAAGGTGAGAGCTCCCCAGTGACTGTAGGAATGCTCATTAGTTTTGGTTTAATCACCCCCAGAGCGCTCTCTTCCTCACCTGTCCCACCCTTTATTTCCAGGTTACTCTCCACTCAAGACAGATGAACAGGAGCCTGAAAAAGCTGGTAAGTGCTTTTTGGGAAGGATTGACCCTACAGCCACTGTTACAGTTTGAACTACAGTAAATTAGCATCACATACCTTGAAAGGGAAACGAGACCCATGTGAGAGCCCAGAAATCCATGTCTCCAGGTAGGCTGGCAGCAAGCAGCAGGTACCATCAGAGCCAGCTGGAGGAAAATGGAAGTGAAGGACGGGCAAAAGCAGGACAATTTCGGAAGCAGTTTTGGAGCTCCAGCACCAATCAATTTTGATAACTGTAGTGTTTACAAAAAATAAATAAATAATCCATATATGGTGCTACGAGCATGGCCACAACCCCAGAACAGGAGAAAAAAAAATACCCTGAACTGTTGTTTTGCCAGGCACTAGAAACATGCTCACAACACGTTGGCTTTTGCTGACACCTGCAGCCCTGTCCCCATCCCCAAAGAGGCCAGCCAGCAGCCAAGAGAGAACTTTTGTTTCTCTGAACATCCCTGAAACCATCTGAGGGCTCTGACACTCACTGAGGTGGCCTTTAAAGTTGTAGATCCTCAGACCTTCCCTCTGTGTCCCATGTACAGGAGTCCAAAAAGCTGATGTGCCTTTATTTTACCTTTGCAGAGCTTCAGTTCTGGGCAATCATCCTCATCTGCATTTTCACCCTGCTCGGCTTCATTCTCCTCCTCTTGTTATGCTTCCTGGTAAGTGGCCCTTTTGCTGTTCTACCTCTCACCTGACTCCAGCAGTGCCCAACCGTGCAGGAGGGACATCCAGACACATCCCCAAGAGGCCCGGTGGGAGCAGTACCTGACGTGGAGGATAACAGCAAAGGGCACATCAAACCCTCCCTCTGTCACTGCCAACTCTTTCAAGGACTCGTGCCCAGGAGGATGGGGAAGGGTGTTTATAGTCAGCTAAGTAGGATTTCTAGGAAAGGAAGCAGCAGATCATGAGTAAGAGAGTCCAAGGGTAAGGCAAACACCTGGGTGGCAGGCGGGTTGAATTAGGGGATCTCTGCACCATTCCTTAAACCTCTTCCCTCTTCAGTTATCTGCAGAACAATCAGGTGACAGGGAGGGCAGAAGATGACATTAATAACCCGCAGGAATCCCATCCAGAGCTTTTCATTCAATGCCTTTAACATCCAGACTGGGGCAGCCTTGCAGGGCCACGCTCCAGCCATGTAGCCTTGGAGGGAGCAGAACAGATCCTCTTCTGATCTCTGGTGTTGATTTGGAGGACAGCAGCTTAACAGCACCGTTCCAAAAGTAGCTGGTTGCTTTGCACCAGCTAAAAGACAACTAAATCTACAGAGAACACACATTGCTGTCCTTCCTTTCAGGGGTAAAAACTACAGTCAGCAAGACTTAGAAGTGGAAAAACCTCAGATTCAGAACTGGAAGTTGTGCTGGTGTCTGTCTGAGCAGCTTTAGTCAAGCACCTTCCTCAGAGCCCCTCCACACCCCCACCTGGCAACGTGGTTTGGGGGCATCTACTGAAGGGCAAAGAGCAGATTCTTTTTTGCCATTAACATTGCTCTTTTCCCACCAGATCGTCTCTTGCCTAAGAAGAAAGTCACACCTCTACCAGGTTCAGCAAAGCATGTACGGGGTGTACTTCCCACATCTGAACACAAGAAAAGTGCATTGAGACAACAGATGGGGTTTGTCTCCAGACCTGCTCGTCCACTGATGAAGGAAAAAAAAATGTTTACAAGTACTAGAAAAAGTGTTTAATAAATTATATTCAGCATTTTCTCTCGTCTCGAGGTAAATCTTTGCACTCTTCAAATTTTCATGCTCTGGGAAACTGCCAACAATGCAGATGTGGAGGAAAATGGGGTTTTTTTCTAAGCACTGCAGTATTTCATACAAACATTACACAGCCAACAGAAAAGAGACACAACCGGGAACTGCAGCTTGCAGAGCCCTTTGGTGTTAATGGCAGTTTTCTGAAAAAGGCTTAAAATCAGGGTAATTTATAGATGGGGGAGGGGGGAACTGGTGTAAACTTAAAAGCTTCACCTAGACTTGAGCTTTTTTTTTTCCAATTTATCTTTTAAAATGTGAATAGCTTAAACCAGCTAAAACATTTCAGATATTTAAAGTTGTGTCACAAGGTTATAGAAAGAGGTGCTGTTAAGTCCAAGTGCAATACAGTTACCCTGGGTCTTTTTGAGGTGGATACTAATTTCACTTGAATAAATGCCATGTTTATTGCCAGGAAACTATTTCTTTGTATTTCCTGTTTTCATCCTAAATCAGAAACTTTCACCCTACTAAAATCTCTGAGCTTTTTCTCCTTGGCTGTCTTGGGCATCCCATAGAGCAGGGTCTGCTGGTTCAGGGTCTAACTTTACAGGCATTGGGACCTTTCACTGTCCCCCCAGACCACCTGAGCCAGCCTTGCCCAGCAGAGCCTCGCACACCTCAGTTTTCTGGAGAGCACAGGAGATGGTGCTGATCTCTAGGTAATCATTTGATACTATCATTAGATGAACTCTCTGCTTAAAGTGAAAGCACTAGAATTAACAAAACCACAATTAGACATTAATCCATCCACTGCAGGCAACGTTTCCACACAATCAAACTGGCTTTTTACTGTCAAGGTAAAGCTCCTCAATGGCAGGTTGGACCAGTTCGTCCCCTGGGTCAGGTTGCTCAGCACAGAGTGGAGTTTCCTACAGAGAGGATTAGAAACCTGTTTGCTCGATCAAACAAAGCTTTTCAGGCAGCCAGTGTTATGCCAGCAATACCAGATTAAAAGCTTCCACAGCCACCAGCAGCCATCGTGTGGCAGAAGCGCTGTGAGCAGGAAGGACTTTCCCAGTTCTCAGCAGCCACCCAGCAATATCTGCATGGCAGAGCAGGGCTGGTGAGGTCCACTCACTGGAGCACCAGCTCCTGCCTTGGGCAGCCCGAAGCAAACCCCCAACGGCTGCACTTGTTTCTTCTCCCCGGTACCCAGCGCCCTGCTCCCCTCACACAGCGCAGGGTGCGGAGCTGTGGCACTCGGTGTGTGCTGGCAGAGGAAGGTGTTATTTTTGGACCTGTTTCCTGGACATTTTAGATTTTCTTTTTTACACCATGGCCATGGGAGAAGAGCCTCCTCACCACGTCCCAGCAGGGTGGGGGTGGGAAGGGGCCTCTGAGAATCATCTGGTGCCACCCCCCTGCTCCACCCAGCAGGGTCACCCAGAGCAGGGGGCCCAGCAGCGCAGGGTCCAGGCGGGTTGGGAATCTCTCCAGAGAAGGAGACTCCACAACCTCTCTGGGCAGCCTGGGCCAGGCTCCCACACCCTCACACCGAAGAACTTGCTCCTCCTGCTCAGGTGGAACCTCCTGGGTTCTGGTTTGTGCCCGTTGCCCCTTGTCCTGTGGCTGGGAACCACTGACCAGAGTCTGGCCCCATCCTCTTGACACCCAGCCTTTAGATATTCAGACACATGTCTCAGCACCATGAGCCATACCACCTCCTCCCCCAGGCTTTTCCCACAGGTTTGCTGGGAGCAGGAGAGGCCCAGCACAGACCAGCAGCCCCCACACTGGCACCACCAACCTGCCAAGCTCAGGGACAAAAGGAAAGGCAGAAAATACAGCAGCTTTCCAGGGGATCTCCAGGCAGCACCCCAAGGCCCAGGACAAACCCAAGAGCCACCAGGCAAATCTGTCTGCCCAAAAGAAAAGCTCACACAGCTGATCTAGCCTAGAGCAGCCTTAGTTTGAACACTGCACAGCAGCCCCCAGCCCTGCCCAACCTGTTAACAGCAGATCCAAAGAGCCAAGACAACCTTCCCAGAAATACCACAGGACTCCATTTCCCAAAGGGATTGTTGCAAACCTGCCCTTCCAGAGACCACTGCAGCCACACATGCCAAGCATCCCCCTCCCCCGGGCACAGCCACCAGCACTCACTGGCAGACCAGGACGTGCCACGCAAGCCTGACCCCACACCCCTTTGCAACCACAGGCAGCCCCAAGCCCTGGCACTATGGGCAGGAGAGGTAAAGCTCAGCCCTGCCAGCTGGTCACCCCAACCTAAAGCTGAAACACACCGAGGAAGGGGCACCAAGACAACTGGGAGGGGGAAAGGGCTCAGAAAGCAGCAGCAGCAGCTGCCTGTGGAGAGAAAGGGCCAAGCCCCAGCATGCTGTGAGGATGGCTGGTGCCCAGGAGCCTCCCTGTGGGGCTGCTTTCCAAGAGGAAGGAGCCCTTGCATCCCCTACGCCGTGTCGCAATGCGCTTCAAGTTATGGTTGGACACCTGCCCACGTTTGCTATGGAGCTGCTGTTTCCAAACAGGGGCCACCAGCAAAGCTGCTGGGGCCAGGCCAGCTCAGCAGTGATGCAGGTGGCTCAGCTTCTGGCACGGTGTCCTGGCCCCAGGCAGGGACCGGGGCTGGGTAAGGGCAGAACAAGAGGGTGAAGAGGCTCAGCTTGACCTCGGGGACGTGCCCTGGAGCTGGTTCCATCAGCACCCACTCGCAGCACCACTCCCAGTGATCACTTCCCCCCAGCACAATCTTTGGCCTCTGCCCTCCCCTTGCACTGCAGAGGCACCGGGGCTGCTCCTCGGCAGTCCTTGTACTGGGTCTTCATGTAGCTCAGCCCAGAGTCCCCGCTGCTGCCAGTGTGCAAACTGGCAGCACCCAGTCACTCTTTTCCCAGCACGGGGGTCGGTGGACTTGCCTGGCACTGCCTTGGTAATTGCTGCTTAGTAAGAGACAGATTATCAGTTTCCTTCTCAGCTCTTTTGTGCTGAGCACTGGAAGCAAGCCTGAACTGCAGCGATAAGGATTCAGCTGCTCCTCATCTTTCTCTCCAGCAATTCCTATTCAATTTGGCTCTTCAAGATAGAGAAACGTTCTGTCTGCTTTGGAGAGTCATCAATAAGCCCTTTGTGCAGCACCATTCAGCAAGGCCACACATTCAGGCACCTCTTCAACCTCCTGGTCCCAGCACTGACCCAGCACCACTTCCCAACGACAGAACCCCAACCTGGTCCACCTTTAACAGAGAGAAGGACTTGAAGAACCTGAGCTTCCCTGTCCAGCAGGATCCAGACCACCCACCCGACACGCAGACAGGGACAGCACCTGGCCCCAGCTTCCCTGCTGGGGTTTATAGCTCCACAGGCACATCCTTTCTGCTCATCCCTCTCATTGTTTCATCGCTAATTGAGCCTCATCAGCTTTGCTCTCCTGCTCCGCTGGGGATCTTAGCCTGGGGCTGTCAGCAGGGCAGCTGCACTGCACCCAACCAGGAATTGCATTTGTGAAACGGTTGCTTTATCTGGAGCAAAAGAGTTATTTTGTCAGCACCACAATTGCTGATTTTTGTTCCTCCCACTGCAGCCTTCATGAAGAAAATGCAAATTTCTCTCAGAGCCACTTGCTGGGCCTGATGGCTCCTCTTGCCTCTGCATGAGCACAACTGCCCCTCTCCAGTAAAACCCACCAGATTTAGGGGCAGCAGGAGAAAGAAAATTAGGAAATTACATTTTTATGTTTCAGCTGCGGTTTGTCCAAACCGTCAGTGAAAGGAGAAGCACTGAGGCAATCACAAAAGGGTTTGCATCGGAAGGACCTTTCAAGCTCATCTGGTCCAAACCCCTGCAGGATTTGCTCAGGACCTCCCACACCAAGGCAGATCTGTGTCCTTTCTGGGGCAGACCAGAGGCCAGGCAGGGTGGCCTGGTGAGGCCCCAGGACACATGGGGGGGGGGGGAAAACACCCACTGGCACCACCTCAGCCCCAGCTGATGTCACAGTTCCCTTTGTCAGTTACTCTGCCCAGACCTGGGGGTGAGAGCACTGCTGCCCAGCTCTGCGGGGACCATGGGACAGCAGCTCCCTGAACAGAGGGCCAGGACTATCTAGGAGCAGGAACTCACCTCCCAGTATCTGCACCGCTTGGCCATCACGAGGACCACTCAGGCCTGGGGTAAGAGCCACCTCCATTAACACCTCCAGCTCCTCCTCAGGCGAGGGAATGCAGCTGAGAGCAGGAGCCGTGGTGATCGATACAGGCACGAGGAGCTGGAGAGCAGGGTTTTCTGGACAAGAGACACCCACGGCTGAAATCAATACCCTGGTGAGCTGCCCCATGGCACAGCCTCTAGACTCAGGAGAAAACAGGTCCAAGGCTTTTGTTGGAGAGAGAGCCGTGCTTTACCCTGACACTGAAATTATTGATCCAATGCAGAACGGCATCATCATCAACTGGGAAGCAGCCAAAACCCTGTGGCAGCATCTGTTTGACCATGAGCTTCGAGTCCTCCCCGAGGAGCACGCGCTGCTCCTCACTGACCCCCTGCTCAGCCCCACCACCCACCGAGAGAAGATGGTGGAGGTGGTGTTCGAGTCCCTGGGCTCCCCTGGCTTCTTTGTCGCCCACCAGCCTGTCCTCTCCACCTATGCCCACGGGAGAACCAGTGGTCTGGTGGTGGACATAGGCTATGCTGTCAGCCACGCTGTGCCAGTCCACGAGGGCTACGGTTTGGCACATGCCACCGAGAGGATGGACCTGGCAGGGTCACACCTCTCCTGGTACCTGACGACACTTCTGGGGGACACAGGGTACGTGCTCAACAAGATGGTTCATACGGTGGAAGACATCAAGCACAAGTGCTGCTATGTTGCTTCCAACTTTGAGAGCGAGTGCCAGCTCCCACCAGTCAGCTATGCCCTGGATTTTCCCCTGCCTGATGGCCAGACCATCAGCCTCGGCAAGGAGCGGTTTCAATGCCCCGAAGTGCTCTTCAGACCTCTGCCAAACTGGGGTATTTCCTATGTGGGCATCCATGAGATGGCCCGGAGAAGCCTTGACCAACTTCCAGAAGAAATTAGGTCAACAATGTACAAAAACATCCTCCTGTGTGGAGGATCCTCCCTCTTTAAGGGGCTAGAGACGAGGTTTTGCAGCGAGCTCCTCCAAAGCCTGCCCACCAACACTGAGGTCAAGGTGGCCGCCATGCCACTGCGGAGGTACTCGGCATGGATAGGAGGGTCCATCCTCAGCTCCCTCAAGAACTTCCAGACATGGTGGATCCGAAGGGATGAGTACAACGAAGAGGGGCCACGCATCGTCCACCAGAGATGCTACTGAGGGGACACGTACACCAGGCCCAGGGAGCAGTGACACAATCTTCTTAGGGTTACAGAGCAGGCAGCAGGAAGCACTAATAAATGATTTCATGCTATCAGGTCATCTGCTCACCAGCCCCAGCTGAGGGCTTTAGGGAAAAGCCAGAGACTTGGGCTGCAGCAATGAAAACACCAGGTGCCCCTGCTGCTCAGGGCACACCATCCAGCAGAGCACGGCTCCCGCAGGGGAGGCAGCAGCCCCACCGGTGATGCCAAAGCCCTGCCCTAAGCTACCCGGTCCCTGGTGCTTTGAGCCCATCTACACGTACAACCTGGGGAGCACGAGCAGCCGAGCTGCCCCTGCCTGTCCCCCTGACCATGTCCCTTGCACAGAATGGGGATAGGAGCACGAGGACGATGCCGCCGTCAGACACAGGCGCTGGCACAGCCGGGTCCAGCACAAGCCTGAGGACCACGGTGCCCCTCGCACACAGCAAGGGGTTCTGGTTGAGGTTGCGGACCCCGCGGTTGTTGCCCCGGCAGCACCACCGCCCCCGTTGCCGTGGCCGGGTGGTGGTGTTGGCGTTCGGCTGGTTCTCGGACATTCTGACGCCTGCGGCCGGTAGCCGAAAGGTGCTGGCGGAGCCGGGCCGGGCCGGAGGAGCGGACCCGAGGCCGGGCGGCCGCTGCAGAGGGTCAGGCGAGATCCGCCGGGCGCAGGGGCCGGGCGGGCGCTGCCCCTGCACCGCTCTCCTCAGGGGCGGCCTCCGCGGGCCGGGCCCGGCCCGGCCTCCTTCGCGCAGCCGGGAGCAGGTCAGGCCCGGCGGGGTCCAGGCCGGGCTGGGGGGCTCAGGGGGCCGCCGTCTCCGCGGGACCCGGGAGCGACACGGCCCGAGCAGGCCCAGGGGGGACGCGGTTCCTCGGCCGGCCTTGCGACCATGGAGGGGCCGTCAGCGGCCCGGAGCGCAGCGGGCGCCTCAGCTCTCCCAGCACGGTGCAGAGTCCCGGCCCGGTCCCGCACCCCCATCTTCCGGCAGCGGCGATAAGGCGCCTGCGCGAGCGCAGGACAGCGGCGAATAAACGGACGCTCCCGCCCAGTTATGCAGAGTAGGCGCTTTTCCCGCCCTGCACCGCGAGCCCTGAAACTTCCCCGCTGAGGGGAAAAAACCCAAAACTGGACGATTAAAGGCAAATTTTGAGTATATAAATTGGAAAGTGGAGGTGCGGCTCTGCGAGGTAAAATGGGTGGGGGAGGAGGGGGGGACGTGAAATGAACAAGTCCGCCATGATCTAAAAAAATTACTTTTGAGAGAGGTTTAAGTATCTTCGGGGAGGAGGAGACATTCGTGCTCGCTTCGGCAGCACATATACTAAAATTGGAACGATACAGAGAAGATTAGCATGGCCCCTGCGCAAGGATGACACGCAAATTCGTGAAGCGTTCCATATTTTTTTTCCCCCTGAACCGTCTCAACCCCCGGACCCCAAGGAACCCTTTTCGGACACCCCCCCCTGCTCCGTGCCGGGAGAGACGGGAGGCGGGACCCGGCCCCCCTGCGGTGCGGTCGGGGTGAAGCGGAGCCGCAGCCCCGAGGGGAGGGTCTGTGGCTCCCACCACAGGAAAAGGGGCTCGGGGGTGAGGAGGGGATGAGCACCCCCCAAAACCTTCGCGCACCTTCCCTGAGCAGGGTGGGTCCCAAGGGGACACCCGGCTGAGGGGGAGAGACCCCGGTGTGGGAGAAGCTGATGGGAAGAAACCCCCGAGTGGGTGGTGGGCAGAGACCCCCCGCCCAGGGACCATCTATGGTGAGGAAGACCCTGGCTGGCCTTCGACCGCCCGCGGATCCGCTGTGCCCCCCACCCCGCGTCCCCCCGCGGGGCTGCAGCGGTGCGAGGCCGGCCCAGCCCCCCGGGCAGTACCGGGGTGTTGATTGAATCGCCCGGTTACAGCGGGATCTCGGGTCCCGGGGCCGGCCCCAGCACCCAGCCCTGCCTGGGACAGACCCCTCAGCCCCCCCAGAGGGTACAACCCCACCGAGGGGCAGCGGGGGCCTGCCCTGCCCTGATGCTCTGACCCTCCCCTGGCCCCGGGACCACTGGGCAGGATGGGGCCATGTCCCCACTGAGCAGCTTTGGGGGTCCGGGGTGGCCAGAAGCCCCCGGTCCCCAGGTCGTGCCACAGCAACAGCTGGGGAGGGGTCTGTGGGGAGCTGTGGACTCCTCAGACAGTGCTCTCCTGGTAACTGTCGTCCTCCAGGAATGGTGTCAGCCTCCTCCCCGTGCTGGGCACCACTGAGGCCACATCCTGCTCTGGGGCCACGGTCTCCCCGGGGTCCTCATCGCTCTGCTCCCTGGCAAAGTGCACGAAGACCTGTGGGGAGGGCAGGGTGAGGGGCAGCGCTGGCAGGACCCCAGCCCTTGCACCCTCATGCCCCATGTGCCCTGTCACCTGGTCGAGGGTGGTCTGGGACACG
>JANHGN010004440.1:39059-53737 GCA_024605025.1 Megaceryle maxima
GCACCATTGCAGGGGAGGTTGGCTGGGGCTCTGAGCACCCTGCTCTGGTTGCAGATGGCCCTGCTCCCTGCAGGGGATTGGACTCGATGACCTCGAAAGGTCCCTTCCCAACCAAAACAGTTTGTGATTCTATAAAATTAAATTGACATATTCTGAACTACAGGTGAAGTGAGCAAGTCAAACTCCTTTAGCAAGCCCGGACCGTATACGTTCATGCAGTCAGATGCTGTGAGCTTGTGAAAATCTGGCACGTGACCTTTCTAAAAATCAACATGGCTAATAATGTCAATGACTAACAGTCAACATTCTTGCTAAATCAGTTTATCGCACGAGGGACATGAATTACTCTTTTCTTGATGACTGATAACCATCTACAAGCAGAAGGGGAAGATATAATTCAAATAATTCACGTTGGGCAGGGACTGTATGTCCCACTGAACACAGAAGGGCACTAGTTCAGTGAGGGCCGTACAGAAACAGAAACGATGAAGGACTGCGTTTGGGGACTCCACTTGCTCTTCATCAACATTCACATCAACGCTGATCAGAAGAGCTCAAACGTCTGTGGAAAAACCCCAGCTCCTAAACGTTGTCCAGTAGTAATTTGTATCTAGAGGTTTTCAAAATATCCAGTGTTTTTCACTTGTAAAGTGTTATGTAGAGGACCACATTTGAATGGTCTTAGTTTTCCAAGAGTGCCTAGCGAATTCTAGTCCAACTCATAAATCACAAAGAGAACAAAATTTTGGAAGTAAAGAACTGTCTTTGTTTTCTTGAATAACTCCTTCTGAAAAACAGATCTCTTTTTAAAGTATCTCAAGCTGGCACCCAACAAATGAGGAATAAAAGATCACTAGTGGACTTTGAAAATCAAATAAGGTGAGAATGTATGTAAAGGAGTTCCGTGGTACACACGAAGAGTTACATACCTAACGTGCAGTAGAAACACCAAGCCTAAAAATGCTTATCTTCTGTAGAAGCTATTTGATTAAACACTCTGCTGCTTGCAGATAAATTATCCTGCTGCTTGCAGATAAAATATCGGCCATTTATTTTTAAAGATTTAGAGACCTTCAGTATTGGCTGGTTGTCATCAGCCGTGATCTCTGCACAATGCAGTCCTGCAAAATAGACAAACCCACACTTACTTGCTACCCGAGATTGCTCAGCGTGACACAAGTTTTGTTCTGGTTTCAGATGAGATGAGTTCTGTGAAAGTATTCTCTGTCTGAATCAGTGTGAGCTTGCAATTAAATACATTTGGAATGCGCTTGTTTTAATTTAGCCATAAGCCTCTGGGATCTCAAACAGTATGCAAAGGTTCTGAGGGTAACTGAAGGTCAAAACAAAGAATGTCCTTTAGCATGAATGTGTTTGGGGTAATTTCTCTGGCTTTTAATCAAAATGACTTCTGATGTCAAAGAATCAAAGGGAGAATTTCAGTGAGTGTACCTGTGGTTTCTGACAGCGTCAAGAGGCAGAAATACGCTGTTGTTTCAGGGCTTAATCACTTACCAGGAATTTTTCAGGTTAGTATTTGACGTGACTTCTTTGTTGAATGAGTCAAAGCTCAACAGGTGGCTTTTTCACTGTGTAAACTCATCACTCGCACTGGGCAAAGTAGTTTGTTTCCTCCCTGTCCTCCTCTTGCTCCTGGTGCCTGTCATAAGGAGATCTTATATGAAGTTTCAAGATTACTGTAACCAACATTCACTGTTCAATATAGCTGGGAAGCGTGGGAAATAAAAGGGACCCAAAATGGGCATTTGTGAGAGAGAAGAAAAAAGTAACAAAGAACCTGAACTCTTCCTTCCAGCAAACTCATTTCATCACATTTGTTGAACCTTTCCCACATTCATTCAACCTCTCACACTCTATTCGATCTAATTCCAAGGTGGGAATTTCCTTCAGGTCCCAACTTAATGCTGCATGAATTGAAGCAGATGGAAGTGAAATAGTGAGAAGTGAGGGTTGAGTCTGGGAGAACAGGCAGGAGTGAAACCAAAGGGCACAGTTACACTTACCCAGAAGTGGGAAAGGTTCTGAAGGAGTTTGGTTGTGAAGTGGGAGGCAGGGGAAGTTCTTATCAGAGTCAGGATCTGGCCTTTTAAGGGTGAGGAATGAAGATTTAGCCAGGCCAATGTGTGAAAGCACCAAGTTTTAGGCCACAGAGTCTAAACTCTACCTGTTATTTATATCTGCAGCCCACAAAGTCACACCTATACCCACACAGCATTCGTCTTGGACTCTTCGTGAGTGCAGACTCTAGCAATCGCACATGAGGTGACGCACAGCGTGTGCTTGCAAGGCTGAGTGGAAACATTAAGATTAGTAGTGATGGTAGAATCATTTTGGTCAAGTGCATTATGCAACCAGTATTTCCTAAGGTGCACTGGTATCTGTTGTTTCTTTGGCTATAAATGTAGAAGACAGTTACTAATGTCTTTGCAGAACATCAGCCATGTTCTGTATTACCTGCATCCTGAAGAGAAGAGGAAGCACCAAAACCATTGTAAAATGATGGTGTTCCTTCATTTTTTGTTTCTGATTTGCACTCGTTCTGCTAGTTCTGGTCAGAGAGAGCATCTTGCCAAAGCCCCGCTTCTCTGGAGAGAGCAGCCTTTGAATGTTTCCAGTCTTTTACCTTGCTGACCAGGAAGGTGAACCACACTTTAATGTAAAGACTGTTAAATATATGGAGTTATGGAATAAAAGCTACCCTTACCACTTCTACAATGCATCTGATCAGCTGTGAAGGGCTACCTGTGTAATGTTCCCCTTTAGTGGTGATGCTAAACTATTTATACTCCTGTGAAAATGAGGACGTGTTGTCTTGAGGTTTTTGTACGTGCACTCTATCTACCTGGTCAAAAGATCCTCGTTTCTGGTAAAACTGTTTTCCTTCCACTAACAGATGACCACATTATGGCTCAGGCTTCAGAGATTTGGTTCAGACCTATCTCCCCTCCTTTCTCTTATCTCCACCCTGAGCAGCAGATCAGAGCAGACTCCGATGAATCGTACTTTCCAGCAGGTTGTACAAAGCCCTCCAAGAAAAACTTTTATCTCACCAGGAACTGATTCACGAGAATCAGATCCACAAGATGATACACACTGTTCTTAATCAAAACACAGTGCCTCATGAAACAGCTGGTGAATCTCACTTTTCTGAGATCATCAGTCAAGCCCTCAACCCTCAGATTATTCTTTTTCCCAAGAATGTAGTAAAATTAGAAGAGGTCCTGCAAAGGGCAACCAGAACAGCTGTAGATCCAGAATAGTTTCTGTAAACACAAATGCTAACTCATTATTTCTCAAGAAGAAAGAATATGCACTGGAATTACCAGGCAGTGGATTTCAAAGAAACAAAAGGAAGCACATCTTCATAAAACAGAAAATTAGAATTTGGAGCATATTGCCTGAGGATAATGTGATCAGCTCTGCAGCTGGCTCCTGGCAGGACCCGTGGACCCATGGAGAGAGAAGCCCATGCTGGAGCAGGCTCACTGGCAGGACTAGTGACTTCATGGCAGACCCACACAGGAGCATTCTGTTCCTGAAGGACTGCACCCTGTGGAAGGGATCCACACTGAAGCAGTTAATGAAGAACTGCAGACCCTGGGAAGGACTCACATTCATGAAGGACTATGTTCCGGGGGATGGACCCCATGCTGGAGCAGAGGAAGAGTGTGAGGATTCCTCTTCTCTGTCCAGCTGAGGAGGGGAGTGATAGAGACGCTTTGGTGGGCACCTGGAATCCAGCCAGGGTCAATGCACCATGCCAGCAATTGGGTTGTAGATGCTGTAGAACTGAACCGTAGTCATGGGTCTTGCCTTTTCTTTGGATTAGAAGAAAGGATGACACGACTTACATAAAAAAAAATCATTTTAATATGGTCAATATCCATATTTTCTTATTCTCCATTTACTAATTTTTACTATATGAATCTAAATTTTACTGCCTCTCTGTACTACTTCCCTATGTCACAAACCTTTTCTTACATCTTCACACCTTTATTTTCCCATTTATATCACAAATTCATATCTGGAACCACCAACAATGTTTTTGAGTTTGAAGTCTCATTTAAAAACATAGATGAGAGGACTATTCTTAATGAAACCCGCAAGAATTTAAAGCCAAGCATAAATCTACATATATTTAATTAAGTAGGAAAAAAATCACTGTAATATAGAAGAGCCTAGAATGACTTGGCCTGTTCTCCCTGTGGTAGAGATTTCTTTTCTTTACTCTGAAGTGAAAATGGTTGATTTTTTTGTGGTGTGCCCATGACATAGAATGATAGGATATCTCAAGCTGGAAGGGACCCATAAAGATCATGGAGCCCAACTTCCTTCTCCTGGCAGGACTATCTACAAGTAAACCATCTGACATGCTCAGATTTCGGCACTTACTGCATACTTGACTTTCGATACAACTTTAAACAAAGGGAAGAAAGCTACCAATATTTTTTTCCAAAACCAGATCATTCCATTATGAAACTGCCCTACAGGCAATTTTTGGATTAAAATCTTGATTCCCATCTTCCTTATCAGACTTAATTCAGCACCAATATACATAAGATCCAGTCCATAGAGACATCACTGTGCATGAAGAAAAGATTTGGTGTGAGGGTGTGGGAGCCTGTGCCAGGCTGCCCAGAGAGGTTGTGGAGTCTCCTGCTCTGAAGAGATTCCCACCCCGCCTGGACCCTGCGCTGCTGGGCCCCCTGCTCTGGGTGACCCTGCTGGGTGAAGCAGGGGGGGTGCTACCAGAGCATCTCCAGAGGTGCCTTCCAAACCCACCATGCTGGGATTCTGTGACAGAGTTTATATCCCTTAACTAAACTGGGAACAGAATTTAGATGGAAGGAGTTTAAATCAACATGAAGATAGAGCGCTTGCTTTACACTAAAGTAGAGGAGCTTGACAGCTGCCTATTTTTTCACTCTTAAATTATATCATCCTAAACAAAATCAGATCTCAGATGTTAATCTCAAGTCACTCCAGTACAGCAGTATCACCCACAGGAGTTATTCAGAATTTACACTGATAAAAGGAGATAATAAGGAGGCCCCAGTGAGCATGGCATGATTTACAACAGAAACCTCTGAAAACTTCTACCAGGAGCATGGCGCTGTAGAAACTCTGCCCTGCCAGCACCCGAGTAAACAAATTGTGATCCTTGTTGTTGCTTTTTCAACTTAGTAATAAGAAAAGAAAAAAAAAAAGAAATCTGTGCTTTGGTAGTATCACCCAGTGGCCTGTTTAAGATATAAGGACGTAATTCTACTTACTCATATTCCTGAGTATTTCACATTCATGCTAAAGCAGTGGCTGATGGGTGCTACTGAGGAATAGGTATAACTCTGGTTTTGTGTCTTATTGGGAAATGGTCAACTGACCAAAGCAGGCAGAACAAGTTAAAATCGGAGCAGACCCTAATGACCTGTATGCCTGAACTCCAGTACCACTACTTCTGAGGCGGCTGCTGCTGGAAGAATCACTCTGGTGAAGCTTTAAACTCAGATTCAAAGCAGAACCAACTCAGAAACCACTAGGGAATGCCAAAGTCACAATTTGGCTGTGAGTCTATTTTGAAAACACACAAATGATTGTTGGCTCAGAGCACCAAATGTTGCTGCAAGTCTGTCAATGTATTGCAGTGCCTTCACAGACAGATTGTCAAAATCAAGCATTTTCATCATCAGGCCAGATTTTCTGAAGTCTGGTTTCTACTGAAGCTTTGCACTCATTTGAAAATCAGATTCCAAGACCCCATGAGGATTCTCTGGAGTGGATCACTTTTGAAACTTGGCCATGACCACAGATGATGAACTCCTGACAATCATGTTTTTCTCTCCAGATTCAGAGTCTGCAGGAGATACTGAACTTTCTATTCTACTAAACTTGTAGGCTCAAAGATATTAAATCACCGTCTCTGCAGCTTAATCACAAGAGGTTGTGTGTTGGGGGCTTGGTAGAATTAATTTTGTCTTTTGAAGCATGAGGCTTCCCACCATGTGAACCTACTTCAAATTACCAAACCACCTGGCAGCAGAACTACTGAGTGTTAACAGCTTGTGAGCTGTGTAAGTCTTCCTTGATTCCTCAGTCCAAGAAAAGACCACGGTGGTCAAAGCTCACACTGCCACTGAAGCTGCATTGCTCAGAGTAATGAGCCTCAAAACCAGCTCAGGTATTGCTCTTTTTGGAACAAACTGACCTCTACATTTCCCTGTGGGTTTACAACAAACTGAAAACTTGAAACATGCTGTGAAACCCTTAAAACCCCAAAGTTACTGACGATTCTTTGGAAGCGACTGAGTTTGGCAGTTCTTGGTCTGCAAATGCCTCGATGTGTGCTGCTGTTGAATAATGAAGTGTTCATGGTGTTTGCCTCTGCACCCAAGAAACCTGACCCTGCCACACCATGGCTTGATGTAAGGTACTTCATATATGTGAGGTTTTTCCCCTGTGAAAGGACTTTAAAGAAATCCTTTCTCTTCCTCTGCTTTATTTGATAGTTTGGGTCGAAAGTATTGACTTGTCAGCAAATTATGCTTGGCGGAGACAGTTTGGTTGAATTCTGAGATACTGGATCCAGAAACTCAAGTGTTTCAGTTGAAAACAGAAAACAATTAAGATCTTAGCTTTTTTTTTTTTTTTTTTTTTTTTCTTTTAACAACTAAAACTTCCTTGGAAGGCTGACTATGAAATACAGTCTGGATACTACTATTCTGCAAACATTTTTAGTTGTCTTGTTTCTTCAGTTTCAGCACCTACTCCATGGACTTTGTTCCAGGACAATACAAAGCGTGAATACCTGAACTGTTCTTTTTCCCCTTTGCCATTTCTTCACCACACAACACAGGGTAGCACAGAGGTATCTGAGCTATTTGCTTCAGATGCAATGATGCTGAGAGGCTGGAATTCCCCCAAGCTGACTAATTCCAACAAGCTCAGTTCGGCAATGCTGCCATGACCGGGCTACATTTACTCCTGAAGCTGACTTGCTGAGAGCTCACTTAAGCACAATGATAGTGCACAGATTTGAAGGAGCAGACCAGGCTGGACCAGATCTGTGTCACACCATTTGTAGAGAAGCAGTAAATACACACATAACATACACATAAACCCATTATGCTGCCCAGCAGCAGAGGTGGAAGGCATGAACCTGTGAATTCTTGTGCATGGATATTTCAAGTGCCCGCCTTTGGTCTGCTGTGCTAACAGGAATCATAGAATCGTTTCAGTTGGAAAAGACCCTTAAGATCATCGAGTCCAGCCATTAACCTAACACTGCCAAGCCCACCACTAAACCGTGTCACTCAGCACCACATCTACACATCTTTGAAACCCCTCCAGGGATGGGGACTCCACCACCTCCCTGGGCAGCCTGGGCCAGGCCTGGACAACCCTTTCAGTGAAGAAGTTTTTCCTAATGTCCAACCTAACCAGCAAAATGTGGTTGCATTTACCTTGGTGTAACTCAGCAGTAAGTCTTTTCCAGTCATTAGATCTTCACTCACACGACTGATGGGAGAAGAAGAGAACTAGCTCAGGAACTCACACTTCTAGCTCTGGTTGAACGAGCAGATGGATGCTCATGCGCAATGTGCCACTGGCAGTACGTGCAGCCCTGCATCCGCTCTCCACCTCTGTCTACCTACCTAGAGGGATGGAAAATTCCATCTGGTTCATACTGAATCTCACCAAAACTGCTGTCGTAATAGTTTGGGTTTTTTTTAAGTGAAGATTGATTCACAAAGATAAAGCTCATAATTATCTGAAGGTTACCCAAGATGTTACAGTGATGCCTCATCATAGGGAAGAAGTGAGAGGCGGTCTGGACCCAAAGGTACGTACCTTCCTCTCTGTAGCACAAGAATGTCATTGCAGGCTGTGAAATCAATGAGACCTGAGCACGTGTTTAAAAATAAGCAAAGCTTTTTCTGAGACAACGTCAGAAATGCTGGCTTAATCAGGGCTGCCATTGATGGTAGCAATTCAGTGACCTTCTGACTTGGAAATTAGAAGTCAAGAACCACCAGGAAAGAACTGAACACATTTCTTATCTATCCTAGCCGCAATTGCTGGTGCTTAGTAGGTCCTGAGGGCACATGAAATCCTTATTTTAAAAATAGAGTAATTTGCAAATGAGAAAATAACTTGCTCTGTAGAAGCTCCAAAGATACCACTGTCACAAAGTTTCTAACAATAATTTAACTGGAAAAGCAGAACAAATCCTTATAAAACCAAGGACATTCCCCCCATTTTCACACTCCATTGCCCAGCACACACCAGACATCAGGACAGACAGCTTTCTCCTACACTGGATATTCCTGATACCTTTCTTCATCTATTTCAAAATGCCTAACTCAAAATATTGATTCAGACAGTAAAACTTCCAGGACCTGCCTCATTCCCCATTTTCCTGCTCCCTGTGAGGTCACTTTCATCATGAGTTACAAATCATTCCTTATTTAGAAAAGTGAATTAGGCCCCCAGCATATCTCTGAGCCATAGAGACACACATGCAGACGAGCCCCACAGGCTTTTGCTAACCCAGCAGTACTGTCATCCAGATTCCAGCCCTAAGATACTATTTTGCTTAAAGTAGACAAACCTAAGCCAAGCTCTCCCACTCTTTCTCCCAGTCTTTTCCTGCTCCTGGCTCCAGCAGAACCACTTCCAGAATACAGGATGGATCAGATCATCCCATTTATAAAAGTCTTTGCAGAACCTAAATAAAACTTACCTCCTTGCTTACCTTCCTGTTTCAGAACGACAAACTGATGACCACAAAACAGAAACCGTTTACACTAAGATGTATAGAAATATCTAGCAGATTGGGAGTGGAGCACATCAAAGACCACAAATTCATGCACGTGGCACCTTTCTCGTCATTTTCTGTCAAGAAGACTCTCATCCTTGTGTTTGTTCGCTGAAGTCCTGTCAAAGGATCCGATGCTCCCTAAAAGTTTTCCTTTTTCTTTCTAGAGGAAGGTCAATGCAACTGCATTGTCTTGAAGGCTGCCAGACCTCCTCCACTCATACACACATGCAAAGGGCACTCACAGTAGAGCGAGACCACATCTCTCATTCATTAGTTGTTAATATCAAGATTTTCTGTCAGAGGTTTCCCTTTCACTCTGCTATCACAGGAGATAAATGAAACTTTTGAAGATTTTGCAAGGCAGAGTCATGCATCAGCCGCTTACTTCTGCCTGAGTTTCTAAAATAAACAGAACTGGTGACAACCCACTTGTACTAAAGATGAAACTCCTAATTTCAGCCCTAAATCATTGAGTTTCTCTGTGCCCAAAGCAACAGGGTGCTTATCAGTGCTTTATCAGATTCAAAACACTTACTTCTGGGTAACTAATGTGAAATTCTTATGTAAATCCATATGGGCCAGTCCTAGAAATACATATTCCAGATTCAAACTGATTGCTAGTTTCCTTTTTAAATCATCAGAAAAGAAGCTAAGGCTCTAAATTAGGACTTGGGTTTTGTCTGAAACTACACTGGAGTCAAACCTGGAGTGCCTCCACCAATGCTGTACAACTCATTCCAGATTTCTGCCAAAGCAGCAGAAATTGGCAGCCAGCCTTTAATAATCTTTGCAGAAACCAGCAAAAGACAACGAAATATCTCTCCCACCCCTTGGGTTATTCCTTGCAATATTAATATTCACAATACGCTTGCACTGGATGGAAGCAGAGGGAATTTCTGCTTAAACTGCTCAACTCCAGAAGAAAATAAAGATACTTTTCCTTCTCAAAACACAAAGCCAAATTCTGCTGGTAACTGCATCGTATCTGATGTTCTGCTGTTAATTGCCTCTTATTTAACTTTATTGCACAGGTTTGAAAGAGGAGGGAGCTCTGACCTTGGCACAGATTTCAGCTGGACACACATCAGATTACTCACCAAAGTGTTCTCACCTGCCAGAGCTCTTAGGTCTGAGAGATGCCCAGGGGCATGGGACTAGTCCTGACTCCTTGAAGACCAAAACTCAGGGGACTCTTTGCTCCCTCAGTTGCCGTGGCCACATTCAGATGGCAGCACGGCAAGAGCACACGTCAAACCAAACACTACACAATGACCTCGCCAAGAAGCAGAGAACAATACTGCAGCCAGGGAAGACTGTGAGACAAATTACAAGGGAGCGAGAAAGGCTGAACAGCAAAACCTGGACTGTGCTCTAGAGGCTTGCGATGTGGTGAAGAAGTCAGGGCAGGAATCACAAGGGTGAGGCTGGGTCCTTGGGTCATTGCTTGCAGGTGGACAGATGTTGTGGAGTCACTTCAGGCAAAAATTACTGAAGCTTAATAAGACTTCAGTAATACCTGCTTTCCTGAAAGCCTCTGCTGGCTGAAGTTACCTCATTATGTAAGACCCTCAGCTTTTAGTTAGAGAAAAATGTGTTTATCTCTTTTGGACACAGAGGATTAAAAATGTAACATTGAGTTTCAAAAACAAGATTAATAGAAAATTTCCTTTCCACAATAATAACAAAACAACCCCCCAGATTCTTCACATTTTGATTTTACCAGTCAACATCGCTTGGATTTAGCTTTTAAAAACATGCTGCAAAGAAGACAACTTTTAAAGCTAGAATTGGAATGTTTTCTTAAAATAGCTCATAATTTAGAGTCTTTTTATTAGAGGTTTGTGGGTCTGAGACATCTGAAAGGATGCCTGAATTTAAAACGTGTTCTTTTTAAATGAAACCTGTTACATTTGGCAATCAGAAATGTCAGAGTCTGGAGTCATTAGTCTTTTATGAAATACTGCCTGATGGCTGCAGATTACTCTGCTCATGCTGGCATGGAAGTCATCCAATTATTGCACTAATCCTTTCTGATAAGCAGAGATGCCAGATATGGGGTAACTGGCACGCAGTACACTTAGGAACTGCATTTTCCTTCTCCCAGCAAATCTTTGAATGTCCCAAGAAATGTAGCCTGTCATAAGCCACAACACAGACAGGTTCAAATTTTGAGTGGTAAAAAATTTACCACACCTAGACATTTTGAAGATTTTAAGTCTTGTGTTCTGTATGATACAGCAAGTTCATTTGTTGTATGTAGAAACAGGAGGTTCCAACCTTTGTGTGGGCTCTCTGTGCTTGGTTCTTGGTCTGGGAGGACCTGAGAAATGTTCTTCTCAGAGTATTTCCATTAACAGAATTGTTATTTACTGTCCCACTCTCTTCAAATCAAAAGCAATGCTTTCCTTAAATAAAGAGTACACCTCATGAACTAGTCCCTCTTGCAAGACCAATACGCTGCTTAAAATCTGTCATGGCAAAAAAAATGCAACTTGCAAAAGCAACTGCAAATAGTCTTACTCCCATTCTCAAAAATAACCTCTGAAATTCAGGAGTAAAACCTACAAAGAACGTAAACGGGATGTGGCATGGTAGCGGTAACCGGTTCAGGTATCTATCATCTCTTTTCTAAAACTAGAGGTGCGCGGATCTAAATCACACTGAAAATTAATGAACCCTCTAAACCTGGTGAGCTGAAAATGTGAACGATCTTATGATGCAAGAAATCCCAGAGCCAAATGGGAAGGAAGGTCAGCTGGGCTATCAGGCACAAGGGCTGGGTGGCTGGGAAGAGGAACAGACATCAAAAGGTTTGGAGACAAATGCATAAACTATTAAAGATGATTCAAAAAAGTTAGAGCTGGTGTTTTGAATCCTTTTGTAAACCTCATCAAAGGTCCTTGCTAAATGATGAAATAGGAGGAGATTGTGCAAATTTGACTTTTAAGAGGGAAAAAAAAAAAAAAAGCATCTTTTAATTTCTTCAGCTAAGTAAGCACATGACACTGGTACCGAAAGTCAGTGAATGTAAGAGTTCCTCCCACAGCCTTAATATATTTATCTAATGATGTAACTTCTCAGACAATTTTGCTAACAATCTTCAGCGAGAGGTTTTTTCAGCCTGTGTTTGGTCTTAGTTTACTGCTTTCATGTGTCTGCTTGCAATAACGAGATTCTGTAGCTGGAACTGCATTTTTTGTTGCTTAAATAAATAACCAAGTGATTATGAACAGCACACAGGGGTTTGGCAGATTTGCAACATCCAGATAGATGTATATCTCTGTCATAGGAGACTCACCAGCTTTTTCAACAAATAGACAGTGTGTCCTTAACTTGCATTTTATATCTACAATCTTCACACTTTTGTAGGAGGGAAAATTTGGTGGATTCCACAGAATTCAGGATGGTAGTTTCATTTTCTTTTGCGTAACAGCTTTACTCTCTAGAAAACTCTTGTTTTCTCCACTGCATATTACTTGCAATGACTATGAAGTGTAGAAAGAATGTTGGGTTTAACATTAGACAAAGAGCAAAGAAAGGGCAAATGATACCACAGCAGCCTGGCAGAGTTTGAATGCACCCTGATTTCTGTGTGGTGATGGATGAACAGTGTGCCTGGGGGAGTCGGTTACTCCGAGGCAGCAGGACCTCTTTTCAGGAGTAATTCTCAAGGGCTATTCACAATACGTTCCAAATTCCCCTGCATTTTAATTAATGATAACAACGTTAACAAGAAACTCCGAGGATACTTTTGCTGTGTTTTCAGAGTTTGCTAAAAGCCAGTAGGAAAAGTGGCTTCAAGACACAGCCTTTGGTCTTGTGCTTGCAGACCATGCAGTAGGGTGCAGCCCCATTGCAGATTTTTGTGCCACTGCAAAGTGCTTCTCACACCAAAGAGAGCCTCTGAAGTGCAGGGTAGTGAATCCTCTAAGTCTGTGACTGTGACGTTTATTACTCTCCTCAAATAACATAATTAAAATATTTAATGTGTTCTTTTCTTCACTGTAAAATTCATTGTTTTGCTGAAGCAAAATAAGGACAGTTAACCTGGGGCAGAAAAGGGGCAATTAAATGCACCTTTTTATCATGTAAAAATTGTATAACAGCAGTCAGCTTTAAAATTCAAATTGAGAACTATTTCACCACAGGCTTCAGATACACAAAATGATTTTACACCTTCCTCCAGGTATAATAAATATGTATGACTGGTCTTCATATAGTTCCCACGTGCCTTCAGAATAATTTCCTCTGTCTTTCTCACTCCAGCTTGCTACAGAAGGGCAAGTCTGTGAGGGAGAGGGGGAAATGACAGTAACCCCTCCCTGTCTTTGAAAATAGATGCAAAGTGTTTTTCAAAGCAGGAGAGGAAAAGGCTTGTCTGCAGAAGCTTTGTGACTGACGAAACCGTGTTACAAGCTGAGCCATAATAGAAAGCAACAAGCAGTCCTACCTGGTGTTAATAATTTTTTAACAGTTTTCAATGCCTGGACCATTTGTATTTTGTACCCTGGTTCTCGGTGCTTCTGGTATTGTAAAGGGCATTAGTGAAGGGCACATACATCAGTATCTTCCCCATACAGACCAAGCAGATACTATGTTTTTACACAGACTGTGAGATAAGGGGTGAGGTTGTCAGAAGAGGTTTGTATATAGGGACTCAAACACCGTGAAACACTGGCCAAAAAAGTCGTAGGAGATATTTAGACCAGGGAAGTAGAGGGTGGGGAGACAGAGAGATGGAAGCAAAAGGTCTGAAGCACATGCAGACCAGCTGGAACAAGACAGGTTATGCTTTCAGTGCAAGCTCAATAGCTTAGGAAATTCAGTTACAACAAAGAGTTGAGCAGATGCCAATGCCAGACAGGGTCCTTCATGGCAGGAGCTGTTCTTGGCCTAGGCAATCATTCAGTCCATCCCAACCACTGGTATCACTGAGGCCAACTGCCTTTCCTGGCCTCGTCATCTCCACAAGCAAAGATTTGTGCAGACACGCAAAGGGCTCCATCTGCTCAGAGGTGGGTCCTTCTGCCGGGGTGGGAGCTGCAAGAAGTTCCTCTCCGAGGAAGCCACCTTTCTACTGTGGGTCCTCCACGGAGATGGTGCCGACCCCTCTCTTCAGGTTTGCACAGCACATTCATTATGTTACTATCAAGCTCTACTGCTGTGCTGGCTGCCATAGAGACACCAGATGATGGTCTAGAAATGACAAAAACCGGCCCAACATGGAAATAAATTCTTCCTTAGTCTCACAGATGTGAGCAAGTACTCGAATGCTGGTGCTTCTGATCTGAAGAGCAGATGGAACCAAAATAAACACATAGGAGAGAACAGGCAACACGAATGTCCAGCTTTGAGAAGAAGGCAAACAAATCTACAAATATAACCATTTCCATCAGTGTCCCTGAGGATGAGGAAAAAGATTAGGGAGGAAGATATCAGGCATTGCAGCATGGTGAGTGCACGTGCACCCGTCTGTGTGCGCACAGAGGTGTCGGTGTGTTGGCAGGTGTGGCAGGGAGGAGAATGTCAAAAGTTCAGAGAAAGAGGTAAATTTAGGGATAGAGGGGGGAGCATAGAGAGAGTGTATAGGGGGAGAGAAACAGAGAGACAGAAAGGATGAAAAAGGGAAAGAGAAAGGAGGAAAAAGGGAGAAGGAAAAAAGAAAAGAAAACAAATTTTAAAAAGGGAAAGAAAGATTTTTAAAAAAAGGACAAAAAGAAAAAAGAAAAAAAAAGATGAAAAGAGAAGAGAAGGGAAGAGAAAAGGAAAAGAAAAGGAAAAGAAAAGAAAAGAAAAGAAAAGAAAAGAAAAGAAAAGAAAAGAAAAGAAAAGAAAAGAAAAG
>JANHGN010004440.1:65669-80369 GCA_024605025.1 Megaceryle maxima
ATTGCCCTTCTCTGGCCACGCTCCAGCCCCTCCATGTCCTGCTGGGAGTGAGGGGCCCAGAACTGACCCCAGGATTCAAAGTGTGACCTCACCAGCGCAGAGTACAGGGGGATGCTCACTTCTTTTCTTCCTGAGGAGAGAGGGGAAAATATCCCACACTAGCTTTACAAATACACCTTTACATTGGTTCAGTAAATGGTTTTGGGGTACAATGCAAAGGTCAGTGAGCACAGAGCTGTTCATCACGTTGTTGCTGTGCTGCTGAACAAAACGAAAGTGCCGAGATAGCTGGAAAAGATAGAAAGGTCAGTATGTTCCTGTGATCTGTGCAATTGATAACTAGGCATGCACTGGTGATCAGATAGGTTGGAATGAGATAGATCAGCATTGGTGATACGATGGAGTGTTACATGGTGTTGATCAGACGTGATTACCGATACTTTATCCTGCCTCATGTTATCGTTGTGGGTGATTAGTTAGAAGATGAAGTTCATCTTTTCCCTTGCAAGATAGAGAGTGCAAGAATCAGAAGAGCTTTAAAGATTCATATACAACAGAGGGAAAAGGGCAAGTGGAGAGAAGAAGGTGAGGAGAGGTCATCAAGAAAAGAGGATTTGAGGAAGTTTATGGGAGAGCAGAATCAGCTGTAGAGCACCCAGCACCGAGTCCGTGCTCACTCTGCCTCTGTCTTATCAGTGACACAAGTCTTGCTCTAACACCCAGTGCCACTGGGATCAGCCCAGCAGAATGTTTCTGCATTTGGACCTGCCAGCAGTGGGTGAGGAGAGAGGACAGAGCTCTGGATGCAGAAGAAGAGAGGCTGTCCCAGTCTGCAGGGCCATTGTACTGTGGGACCTGGAGATGCGTCTTCCTGAGGGGGCTGAGCCCCTCCTGCGGTGGCAGACTGGGGATGCCCAGGAAGGACGAAGTGCCTGAAGTCCCGAGGAGATTCCCCTCAGGGGTGTCTGTCAGACCCTGCACATGCCAAAAGCAGGAGCCACAAGACGCATGAGTCACAGAGCTCTGTGGCTACAGGTCCCGGCTGTCTCACTCCCTTTTTCCCCTATGGCAACTCCTGACATTTTGCAGTGTTCTTGGAACAGCCAGAGCCACATCCACAGCCCAGATTGCTCCTCAGAGGAGAAGCTCTCGCCCTTTACTCTTGTGACATAATCTCAAGGGATTTTTGTCCTGGCTGTTGGGGTATGGCCACACACACTCATTTGAAATTGTCTCCAAGTACAGCAGAAGCTCCTCTGGGAATACATCTTCTCTGGTACTTCATTTCTCCATTTGAAAGAATACCAGCAACAAGTTAGCTGAAAATTTAATATGAGGAATCATTTTAAACCAGAAAATGGTTTCGTTTTGAATGAAAAGTCTAAACAAAATGTTTTGGCAGTGATTTTCAAGTAGAAATCCCATTGAACCTTCTCTTCTCCAGCAAAATAGCTGCTCTCTCTGGAAGGAAAACAGGAAATGAGGGATAATTTTTTTCCTGTCTCTGCCACTAATTTACTGAACAAACTGGAACAAGCCCCTTTCTCCTGATACCTCTGCTTTCCCCTCTACTGGTAGGGATAATAGGACTGTACTTCTCAAGTACACAGGACAAGCTGTTGGGATTGAAAGAGAAAATGCGCAGGTGCGTAAATAGTGGGTGTCACTGGAGGCTGCAGTCTAAACACGGATTGGGGAACACTCTTGTTTTTCACCAGACCTAAATTCTCTGATTGCCTAAACAGGCTTTAGCAGGAGGTTAATCTCAGCCACCGACAGGAATGCTCCCCAGGACCGTTGTCTTCAGTTCAGATCTACCTCCCATTAAGGTTTTAAATAAGGACTGTGCCTGGGCCTGGATTGTAGCTGATTATCTTACCTCTGGGACAAGGCACTCTGTGTGAGCTGCTGTGTGGCTTTCAGACACCAGAAGATGGTGAGAGATAAACTTTTCTATTCACTGTATCTCAGGGCTCTGATCTTCTGCTAACCCCACCTTCTCCAGCCTTCACAACCACTCTGCTCTCTGCAACAGTGCAGACCACAGTCCCCCCAGCACAGGTAATGCACTGCAGCCAGGGACAAGAGGAGACCAGTACAAGCCTCGATGGGTGGGTTTCCACAGTGGACTCAGATAAGCAACTGCACAGGCCCTGAGTGGCAAGAAAACTGCAAGAAAGCTCCAGCTCTGCAGTGAAGCCAGCCCGAGGTTGGGCAGGTTGGTGACTCTGAAGAGTTCTGGAGAGCATCAAGGAGGAAAACCCTGGCCCAGTGGAGGAAAATGACAATTATTTTATTGTCAGCTTGAAGCAATTGCAAACACTGATGACAGTTCAATAGCCTGAGCCATAGGCAGGGTTTAAAAAAAAAAAAAAGGAAAAAGAAGAATAATAATTTCTTTACAGGATGACCAATTTTCAGGCTTGAAAAGCAAGATGCTTAACACAGAGGGGCCAGATTGGGTCCAGGAGGAGAGCAATAGGTCCTGGGAGTTTATTTTTTTCAAGAGCCTTAACCACCTTCGTGCTCTGTGCTGAACAGGCACAAGGCAGTGCCCCAGGGAGTAACAGCTTTGACTGGCAGGGCTGGCAGGGCCCACAGAGGACGAGGCAGTGGCACCGTGCAGCTCTGCCCCACTGCTCCTCCCCACCTCTCCTAGGAGTGTTTCTTGCCCTAAGCCAAGGAGAGGGGGACTTGATGGCTCCCTGTCCTGAGTCACCCCCCATGCAAACCTCACCAGAAATGAGAACTTACTGGTTTCCTGTGAAAGAATTGGTTTTTAAGGGATCTGGGATCTGCTGGATCTAACACAGTTCATCCTTAGTGAGCCTTGTAGGTGTTAAGCTCTGAGGTCCTGGCATAGTTTTGGAAGCGGGTAAGAAGAAAACAATACTTGTCTGTGCTGTCCTGGGCTGGGTCAGGCTGGAGATGTAAATCACGGCCGGCTGTTTGGAGCCATGAGGCACAACTGAGTGCCCTTGTTTGTGGTGACAGCATCGTCCCCTATGCTCTCAATTCTGGAACTACTTGCGAAACAAAACCAGGTCCCGTACAGGAAGGGTGTGGTGAGGAGCAGAGAAGGAAACTCAAGGAAGAGTTGCTTTTGACTTGTCCTGTGTCTCTGGTCCATTTTCTGTCTTGGTAGCAATACTGTAGTAGTAGGAGCGGATGATGTTTTCCACAGTAATAAATCCCGGACGCTCTTCCCATCTGCAAGGGCAGAAAGGAACAAACAGTGTCAGCAGAAAGGACAGAGGTGGACTGATGAAATGAGAATATACCAAGCACAGAAGAACCTGGGGGAAAGCAGCAGCCCCGTTGTACCAGGGCTTAGAAGGGCAGCTGTGACTTTTCTGGGGTGAAGAGGATCAAAGACACAGAGGCTCTGACACCTCCCAGGACTGGCAGAGGCAAATGGAGGAGTACGATAGTAAAGAAAGAGGTGCATGATTCATCAGACTGGGCAATGAGGCCAAGGCAGGAGACACCGTTCGCTTTGTGTTGCCACCACCCAGACAGCATGTGCTGTTCTGAAGGACCCAGCAAAGAGTTGAGCAAGAGAAAGCCTCACTTGTAGGTCCAGCACTGCTGCATGAGGGTGTACATCTCTGCTGGGCAGTCTGTGGGGCAGTCCATGCGCTTCCCTTGCTCAATAAAGCTGATGACCTCCGGGCCTTTCATTTTCTAGGACAGAATCAAATGGAAAATGCTTTAATGTTTTTGGAGCTGGTAACAGGGTCAGAAGAGACAGATTAGAGCTGGGTCTGGGGTAATGCTTTGGATCCATGCACCACACCCTGGACAGTCACTCTTTTCAACCTGGCACCCAGCAACAGTGTCTTTTGTGGTGGTCCTCCCAGGCTGCAGACCCCATCCCAAACATGGGCAGAGCCAGGGCTGAGCAGATGACTTTTCAGCTCTGCAAGTGAGCAGAGGGATCAGAGAGATGATCTGCTTTGATTTAAACCCAAATTAATTAGTTTTGCTTTCTGTTTCTTCTCCCTTAATTGAACCAATCTAATTTGTGCCTTTCATAAACCGGAAATGAGTCCACTTCCTTTCCCCTCTGCTCACCAGTGGGAAGAGCATCCACTCAAGGAGATAGACATTGTCACTTCAATGTGTGTCAGCCTGGGGACACTAGACTGTGGCATCCATCCGTGATGGACCCAGCTCTGCCTCACCTTGTACGGTTTCTGCCCGTAGCTGAAGGCCTCCCACATGGTCACACCATAGCTCCATACATCACTCTTGCTGGAGAACTTGTGATAGAGAATGCACTCTGGGGCATACCATTTCAAGGGCCACTTTCCTGCTGTCCTGGCCTGTAGCAAAGAAAAGAGGAACATTTCCACCCTGAGATACCAGCTGCCATGAGATGAACCTGAATTCTACTTTGCTAAATGTTTGCATCAAATGCAACCCTAAGCTGCTGAAAAAAAACCCCTTGCCCTCAGCTGGGAGCTCAAGACCCCACGCCCCAAGCTCTAAGCCCTGAGCCCCAGACCCTACTGTCTTCTTGGCCCTGCTCAGCCATCCCTGGGTGCAGGACATTGATCAGTTGTGCCACCGTCCCCATGAACCCCAGCCTTGGGGCTCAGTGCAGTCGTGTACCCTGCTGGGAAGATCAGCCCTGGCTTGCTGCTCTTCACCTTCTCTCCCCTGCTCTCTTCCTCTGGCTCCTCTCTTGTCTCCTCTCTCCTGCCATCCCACTGCGCTGCATCTCCCTCACTGCCTCTGCATCCGGCTGGATTTCCTCCTCACCACCCGGCCCTTTGCAAACCCCCTTTTAATGTCACAGCAGTGAAGTCAGACAGCGTGAGATGGGGTGGTGCAGCCAGACTCCTGGGAAGAGCCCAGACCCCCTGCATCTGGGGGTCTCACCCCCCAGCCAGGAGGGCTCCTGCTCTCTGGGTGCTTACACGTACCTTGTAGTAACTGTCATCAGCACCAAGAGCCTTGGAGAGTCCAAAGTCACTGATCTTGGCATAATGCTGGTTGACCAGCAGAACATTTCTGGCTGCCAGGTCCCTGTGGACAAAGTTCTTTTCCTCCAAGTACTTCATCCCCATGGATACTTGGTGCATCAGCTCCACAATATTGCTGACTGTAATCTCATCTCTGGGGAAGAGGAAAGGACAATGCAGTAATAAAGGACCTGTCATTACCCTGTACACCATGGTCTTCTCCATGTTTTCTAGCTGCAAGAGAGAATGAACGTGGACATCTCTGCTCCAGAAGCATCAGTCCCTGTTACCTCACGTGAAAAGACAACTCTTTCTGCTGTTATCAGCTTTCCTTCACCTACAAAAGTACCTCTGTCAGCAGAGTTTGGTAAGAAGCGCAGAAAACCAGTCAGCCTTTTTTCATTCAGCACTCACTTCTTGGAAGCCAAGAACTTGTTGAGCGGCCCTCCAGAAGCCATCTCCATCACGAGCATCAGGGACTCTGCCTCACAGACCCCAATCATGCGGACGATGTAGGGATTGTCCAGCTGATGCATGATCTGGGCTTCCTTCATCATTTCATCCTTCACTGTTTTCTCGTTGTTGCTCTTCAGCACCTTTATGGCCACATCAATCTGCTTCCTGCACAGGGTGCAAGAGGAACACACATGGGATGAACTGAACAGCAGCTGGACTTTTATCACAGCCAGGAATGCAAACCACTTCTCTGTGATACTGTTTGATCTCTCAATGGCAACCTCAGTAGCCCATTTTGGTGGAGCCCTGCACAGTACTGGTATCCCAGGTCTGCTATATGGCCAAAGAGAAAAGGATGACCTCACCCTTGTAAGTACAGGCCAGTGTTGGCCACCTGTAGGGCTGAAGGCGCATTGTCTTACACACTGAGGTCTGCATCATCACTGCCGTTTGTGGGCAAGGCCAAACTCAGGCCCAAAGTGGGCAAAGACCATCTTTGTTGTCTCATAGACAACCAGCAACAGAGCCAAGGATGGCACATCTCCTCAGACTTGCTCCTTTGCCATGGTATGGAACAAGATGACCCCAGAAGCATGGACTTGCTCCTCTGAACCCAGCAAATGCCTTCAGCAGTGGCAGACTTACGCCCAGGATTGTGCAGTGCAGATTACACTCTCAGGGCAAAGAGGCTGTCACTGAAAGCCCGTGGAAAGTCATCACTGTCCTTCCAGAGTGTCTCTTACGCTCCACCCCATTATCAGTTTAGGGTCCATCTAGCTAGAAGCAGGATAGCTGGGGACACCTCTGAGCTCAGCCTGGAGCACCCTCCTCTGGCTTCCTCAGCAGCCTTCAGGGCAACACTCACTTTCTCATTTTGTAGACTCCTTTCTTGACGCAGCCAAAGTTTCCTGCCCCCAGTTCCACTTCATCGATCATCAGGTTGTCCCTCTTCAGGAAAAGTTTCTTATCCTTCAGTTCCTCAGGGTCACTGTATGGGCTCTCGTAGACACTGGTGTCCATGGGTAGCAGGTGTGACTTTCCTGCACCTTCCCAAGAGATATAGCTGTTTATAACTGTAAATGACGTACCCTCCCCATGCATCTCTCCCTCACTGGCTGGGAAGGTTTTCTCTGGTCTCTTGGCCAATTCTCCTTCAACTTCCAGCATTCAAACCCCCCTCCTGGGCTTCTCCCTTCCTTTCACAACCCAAGACCTCTCCCAGTTACAGCTGCTGTAGGAGACAGGATGAGGACAAGAGGTTTTTGAGCACTCCCACTCCACATATCAGACCCTGCAGGACCTGGGCAAGCACATGACTTCACCCCACTGAAACATGACTGAATTTAGTATGCAGGGTGGAAGATGGGGAATAGGACAGGGCTTGATTTACTGGGTACAATGGGCAATAGGACAGGGCTTGATTTACTGGGTATGGTGGGGAATAGGACAGGGCTTGATATCCTAGGAGCTGGGTGTTAGCAAACAGATTTGCAATATTCTTGTCTCAGGACCTTGAAACAACTGGGCTGTTCCTGGGTGACCTTGTATGAAAGGGGCTTTGTAGCACAGCTCTTTGATCAGAAAGTGATCTAGATGTGTCAGGTAACCCCCATGGCTCCTGCAACATCCCCAGGTCCTGGCTCATGTTTGGAGGAGAGAGCTCTCAAAGGTGCTCACCTACAGGCTCCGGAGTATATCCGTCTGCATTGAGAGGCCCAAGGTGTCTCTGGAAAAGATACAGAGATAAAATGGATAAAGGAGCCAGGGGAAACTGCTTCAGTTTGAAATGGGAGAGAAGGATAAGGAACCTCTGCAGCCCAACTGGTGATCCCCACTAAACGGGCCTGAGGTGGGCACTGGAGACTGAAGTGATATCCAGCTGACTTTTCTATTCCAGTCCCAGCTGGCAGGTGCCCCAGGTGCCCCCACCGCAGCTGCACAGCAGGGCTCGGCCCCTGGGGTGTTCAGCACCATGGAGCCTGAAGGCAGCATCTCCCTCCAGCCACCCAGCCTGGGGCTGTGCAGGGTAAGGGGCTGAGGGCTCTGGGTTTACCTGAGTGGTGAGGGGATATTCACAGCCCCTCTGGGCACGATCCTGGGCCCCCTGCTCTGGGTGACCCTGTTGGAGCAGGGGGCTTGGACCAGATGATCTCCAGAGGTTCTTTACAACCCCAGCCATTCTGGGAGCCTGGGATTCTGTGAATACACCCAGGGCTGCACCCTCTTTGCCCCTCTGCTTTCCCCATCCCCAAGTGATGGGTCTCCTGCAGCAGCAGAGGCCATTCCAGCTAAGACTGCAGTTTGCTTTGCAACAGGGAGCAAAGGGAAGGCTGGAGGCAGCTCGGCTTGTGGCCAGCACACCTGCCTGCCCACGGAACGGCCCTGTGAGCACGCACGGCCCCTGCCTACAGCCACTGTCCCCAAAGCAGACGGTGACAGAGCGGCACCGCACACATTAGTCCAGCCCAGATTTGAACGCTGGGGCTGCTTGAAGCAGAGTCGCCACTCCAGGGGAGCCCGGATTGTGAAAGCTCTCTGAGAAGATGGCTGAATGCTCTGGCCTTTCTTCAGCCTCTGCTGGGCTCTGAGATGGGCCGCTCCTACAGCCCAAATGAGCTGGTTTCAACACCACTCGGCACTGGGAGCGGTGACTGAGCGCAGACATACCCTGAGGCCAGGGACGAGGAGAGAGCAAAAAGACCTGGCCAGTTGCCAGTGGCCAGCAGCAAGGCTGAGTATTCCCAGAATCCGACCATGTCTTCCTCGCTCCTGCCTGGCAAGGAGGGCAGGGGGGAGAGGGCTTCCCAAGGACAGGCCCACATGTTGCAAGGAGTGCAGTATGAATGGAAACCATTTTCAGCATTAATGGTAGCTGTGCCCAGCTATTCCTCATCCCCATCCAAGCTGGAAAGGGGACAACACTGCAGCTGGGCTTAATATATTCCACTTGAGTTACTGAGTTTTAGAGAAGAGCAGAGTTCAAAGAGCAGAGTTTGTTCAGCAAGCTTGAAACACAATAACATTACACCACTGAGGTACCAATAAAACAGACCCTCCCCAGAACTTACGCTCATAGAGGGGTGTGTTGGTGGGACCGGTGCTGCAGATGCTGTGAATCACAAGAGAGAAGTTGTCATTGGCTTATGCCCCAAGCAGGATCAGAGCACCAGTCCTTGAAGGACCATGCAGATACATGTGTCTGATCTCCCCACCCCCACTGCTCGATGCCTTCTATGGCTTTAGCCAAAAAAGGCATGGAAATGTGCCCAGTTTTCCCAGACTGGCCCTCAGGGGAGCTGCAGGCCCACTGGAGCACTCTACACTCTCCACTGGTTCCAGAGCTCTCTGCCCAGGAGACTAAGAGTCCCACAGGCAGGCTCTGAAGTGACCTTTGTGACACTTGGACCAGGTTGGACACAGTAAAAGAAACTTGGGCTGGTGCTGCTCAAACTGGCCCCACCTGGTAGTAAACTGAGGCCAGGGATGGCACTGGGAGATGTCAGCTCACCTGGCATGTTGGGGTTGGGACAGGTTTCTCTCAGGTAGAAAATCAGCCCATCCGGTTTGAGTTTTAGGTACTCCACCAACTGGGAAAGGAATAGGAGAATAAAGAGATTACTATGAGGAGAAAATCATCCTTTTTATTTGCAGGCAACTTGTGTCCTTACGGTAATGAATTCTCTCAGATTTATGGCAGACAGGGACTAGAATATTTCTTCTCTCCTGTCTATCACTCAGGGATCTCCTAGAATAAGCCCTTGCATACCTGGATATCTGCCAGAGCTGGGAAGAACTTGGCAAGTTAGCTATAGACCAAGGAAAGACAAAAGGAAAATCTCCAGCAGGAGAGCCAGGCAGGGCATTTTCAGTGTCATGTTATTGTTGTCCCAGCCAGAAAGGTTTTTAAGTCATGTTGTGTTTGATAAAGCCTGAGAGAAACCTTCTGCTTTCCCAGAGGAGCCCCAGGGTTAGCTCTGGGGATGCCAGGCAGTTTTTCACTGAAGCAGCTGCCAGTTCAAGCACACTGGGGACTTGACTCTGACTGGAGACAACCAGCCCAGCCACTGGACCACAGAGGACACAAGTCTTTCTCTTCCCCTCCTGTCTGTCTTTTTACTTGTTACCTGGAAGAAGAGAATCATGGCATCATAGAGTGGTTTGGGTTGAGAGGAACCTTTCAAGCTCATCTGGTCCAACCGCCTGCAGGGAGCAGGGACATCTGCAACCAGAGCAGGGTGCTCAGAGCCCCGGCCAACCTCCCCTGCAATGGTGCCAGGGATGGGGCAGCCACCACATCTCTGGGCAGCCTGGGCCAGTGTTTCCTTGGAGAGGCACCAGACCAGTGCAAGGCATGTGGTAAAGCTGGAACTATTTTGGAGTTGCTGTGATACCCCAGACTTGGACGTCCTTAGCTGAATGAGGTGAGCTGACAGGCAGACAGACCCAGGGACTGTAAGAGGATTTCTGGAAGAACTACAACCACCCATGTATGGTCCTAGAGCCTTTAAAGCTCCACATGTCCTTCCCTGTCCCTCAAGGCATGGGCAGCTATAAGAAGGGAAAAGTCCCTTCCCTTTATCAGGACACCAGTGGTGAGCACCCCACGGTACGGTACCTGCCAGAGAGTGTCGAACTTGGTCCCCTCAGGGATGGAGTACTTGCCAGACTTGTCCTGGTCTATCCGATAGTGATAAACTGTTTTGCCATAGACAAGGGAGAGGGCGTAGGCACCTTTTTCCTTCCTTTCTCTCAGCCTGGTAGGAAGGAGAGCTATTAAAAGCAATTCTAGGTTTTGCCCCGAAAATTATCATGGCTGCAGTGGTGGTGGGTTGCTGGGGGGTGCTTGGTAAGCTGTTCCTGCACCCTGCTGTTGGAATTGACACCTTTTCAACACCCCTCTGCAGAGGCTGAGGAGAGACCCTTCACCTTCAGTCTGTTGCCCCTCCACCTTCTCCAGCTAATTCTTTCTTTCCCTAACTCATTCAGGAGATAATCAAACTAAGGGCTGTCTCACCTCAGCAGAGATGAAGAGCAAATGCTTTCTTCAGTATTTTATTGGCCATACATTATCACAGACTCATAGGATGGTTTGGGTGGGAAGGGACTTTTCAAGGTCATCTCATCCAACCCCCCTGCAGGGAGCAGGGACATCTGCAACCAGAGCAGGGTGCTCAGAGCCCCAGCCAACCTCCCCTGCGATGGTGCCAGGGATGGGGCAGCCACCACCTCTCTGGGCAGCCTGAGCCAGGCTCTCACCACCCTCAGTGTTGAAAATCTCTTCCTCCTCTCCAGTCTAAATCTCCCTCTTTTAGTTTAAACCCATCCCCCCTTGTCCTGTCTCAACAGGGTCTGCTCAAAACTCTGTCCCCATCTTTCTGACAGGCCCCTTGAAGCACTGAAAGGCCCCTAGAAGGTCTCCCCAGAGCCTTCTCCTCTGCAGACTGAACCCCCCCAGCTCTCCCAGCCTGGCTCCCAGCAGAGGGGTTCCAGCCCTCCCAGCATTGCTGGGGCTCCTCTGGCCCCGCTCCACCAGGTCCCTGGCTCTGCTGTGCTGAGGACTCCAGAGCTGCCCCAGCACTGCAGGGGGGTCTCCCCAGAGCAGAGGGGCAGGATTTTCTCCCTCATTTCGACAACTGTTTCTGTGTCAGTGTGAAATGTCTCCACACACTACACCTCATGTCATCCAGTGTGCTAACAAGCATACTTCATGGAGATATGTAAACATGAGATTGGCTCTTCATGGAGGCCAGAGGTTTGATGTGTTTAACCCTTCCTTCCAAAGATCTGTAACTGCAGTCTGACAACATTCAGCTAAACCTCCTCCCAGGAGCCGTCATGTGAAGTGAAATAACCACAGGGTAGTAGAGGTGGGGAAAAAGTCCAGGGACCACAGCATCTGCCAGGGCTTTGCATACTCACAGGAACTTCCCATCAGGCTGTGCCCCTAAGTAGAGCCTCCGTTCAGCTTCATCCCGGGCGATCCCGCCATGGTACCAGGGCATCCTCTCATGGGCTGTGGTGGCGATGAGCTTCTCCACTTGTGGAGCCTGGCTTATGATGGCCTGCTCAAGTGCATCCCCCTGGAAAAGAGTGAGACATGAGGCCTCCTGCCACCCCACTGCATTGCCACATGGCTTCAGTACAGTCTGGTTTGCACTTTTGGGCAGATGACACAGGAAACTTGGATGGTCTCATAATTCATGTGCCTGTGGCCTTAATCATGCCTACAGCAAGAGTGGGTTGAATTCTGACCTGCTGCAGAGCAGAATTCTTTGCTTTTCTAAACTGGTCCCATCCCTCAAATCCAACTAAGTGCATTGACTTGCTGGTGAGGGAAGAGAGAACACTCGTGTGGGTGACCTTGATGTAAGGCTCGGGGGGTGTCTTTCAGCCTTTTATTTCTGTGAGGACAGGACCTCTTTCTGGTGCTTCCACCTTCCTGGCTGCTGGCTGTCCCCAGACGCTGCAACCTGTAACAAGCAGTGGAGTCTGGAAATCATGTGGGAGACCCTAAATTAATTTTAATGGGCTCGCACATTTTATCACGGCCTGTAGTTCTTCGTTTGCCGGTAGGTGGCAATGTCCTTTGTGTTATCTACCAGTGTCCACACATCAGCTTCATGGAGAAACTCTACAGAACACCTCACTCTGCCAGGCAGGATTGCAGATTGTCCAGCAGGGCAGGGTCCAGGTGGGTTGAGAATCTCTCCAGAGAAGGAGACTCCACAACCTCTCTGGTCAGCCTGAACCAGGCTCTGCCACCCTCAGACTAAAGAAGTTTTTCTCACGGAGCCTCCTAGATTCTAATTTGTGCCCATTGCCCCTTGTCCCATCACTGGGCACCACTGAGAAGAGTCTGGCCCTGTCTTCTTGAACCTGACCTTTTAGATATTTATAAACATTGATAAGATCCCAAAACTGATGAGGTCCCGAAATGAGCACTCCTTGCATAGCCCCGCACCACCTTTGGCAATGGCCAGTACCTCCAGTTTCCACGTCTGCCGGATGTATTCGCGCACCATATTGTCCCTCATGCTGTCAAAGACACCGGGATGGGGCTCCACACCACTGGGGCGGTTGCAGGGCTTGCGGAGGGTGCAGCAGAGCCCATCGGCATCCCTGGAGTAAAACTCGCAGAGCTCCTCCGGCCCGCAGTGCGCTTTGCCCCCTGCGATGGCGTAGGTCCCATTCATCTGGCGCTCGATGGTGTAATGGTAAAACTGCAGGTTGCAGACCACGGAGAGCACGTACCCCCCGAGGCTGCGCAGGCATTGGCGCAGCAGGAACAGCCCATCCGACATCCCTGCCAGCTTCAGGTACTCCTCCGCTTCTGACCTGGCAATGCTGCCGTAGTAGAAGGGCAGGTGAGCAGCAGCATCTGGCATCTCCGTGTGCTTAGCGGGACTGCCTGGGACAGCTCAGGTGCTGCTGGTGCTTGATCTGGAAGAGAGAAGCAAAATTATTCACTGATACATGATTTTGCAAAAAGGTTTAATTGGAATTCAGGCTCCTTTGCCTAGAGGTTCTTCAGCCTTCAGCTCACTGTCTGTAGGGTCATTTCAAACATCGCACGGAGACTTGCAGTGGGTGCATTCGTATCCCCATGGTGATCCCTCCATCTTGCCCTGAATGCAGCTAGGAAGTGTAGGAAAAATCCATCCGATCTTGATTTAAAGAATTCACACAATAGAGAACACACTGAATCCTACAGGGAATTGTTCCAATGGTTAATTACATTCACTACTGAAAATGTGCTTCTTACACCCTTCCCAAAGTTTTTAGCTTTGACTTCCTACCATTTTCTCTCCAGCCTGTTCACAATAAAAGGAAATTCTTTTGCTTCTCTGAATAAATTAGTTCTGCCTTGAAGGTCTATCAGGCCAAAATCTTAAATGCAGTGAGACTAAAACACAAGATATTAAATGTCTAAAAACCATTTAGATAGACAGTTGCACCAAACCCAGCAAAAGGAGATAAACTCAAGTGCTTCTGGGCAAACATTAACCATCAGTTGAGAGGAATAAGAAGAAACATTCCTCTAACTGTCTCTTGAAAAATGAATGGATTTTTTTCCTACGATCCCTGACTCTGGCTGGTTTCTGGCTTTGCCCCCTACTCTGATCCCATTTCGCAGTTATTATTTCTACACTGTGCACATGCTCCAGAGAAAGCTGGAGCTCAGCTGGGTCCAGCTGTCAAAGGGAGTTTAATGCCACTCCTCTGTTGAGCTGCAATGTGCAAGCATGTACTGGAGCCCCCAGTTCAGAACAGCCCCAGACCAGAAAGGAACCTACCACCGTCCTGCTGCAGCACCAGCTTGCGGTGGGAATCCAGCAAAAAATGGCACTTTGTTGACTGAGCACTTTGACTCTGCCAAAGAGCTGTGGGTCTTGTATCGAATCATCTAAAATCCCACCCACAAAGAGAAGACAGTTTCCGGCGTTTAAGGGAAACGTGCTCATATTCAAAGGGTCTCATTTGTTCCCCAGAGCCTGATCTTTGATTGCATAGATGCTGACCCCAAAAAGATCAGAGTGTTGTCACCATCTTCATTTCCCACAAATGCATCACCCGTGTTCAGGGTGAAGAAAATGTTGGCTCCTTGGACAGCGGTCTGGGTGTTTGCCCTGATCTTCCCAATGTAACCTCATTTCTGAACATAGAATTGTAGAATCATTTTTGGTTGGAAGAGACCTTTAAGATCAAGTCCAGCCTCCTGTCAGCTTCTGGGAGTGCTGGATCTGGGAAGGGCTTGGCTGGATCCATTCTGTATCAGCAGGAGTGGGATAGGAGTCAGGAGGAAACTGGTCAGGGGAGACTGTCCTGCTGTATGCATCTTGCTCTGCTCAGCCTACAACAGCAAAGACCCACGAGGAGCTGGATTGATGGCAACTCTACCTATCTAACCTATGTTCCTATATATCTATAGTCTAGAGACGGCCACAAATATTACGCGAGGGCTGGAACCCCTCTTCTGGGAGCCAGGCTGGGAGAGCGGGGGTGTTCAGTCCAGAGAAGAGAAGGCTCCAGGGAGACCTTCTGGTGGCCTTTCAAGGATTTTAAGGGGCCTGGCAGAAAGATGGGGACAGAGTTTTGAGCAGGGCCTGTTGGGACAGGACAAGGGGGTGGTGGTTTAAACCAAAAGAGAGGAGATTCAGACTGGATGTTAGGAAAATACTGTTGATTTGAGAGTGGTGAGAGTCTGGCCCAGGCTGCCCAGAGAGGTGGTGGCTGCCCCATCCCTGGCACCATCCCAGGGGAGGTTGGCCGGGGCTCT
>JANHGN010004440.1:80669-93224 GCA_024605025.1 Megaceryle maxima
TGAGCACCCTGCTCTGGTTGCAGATGGCCCTGCTCCCTGCAGGGGGGTTGGATGAGATGAGCTTGAAAGGTCCCTCCAACCCAAACCAGTCCATGACTCTATTTGTTTGTTGCCTTCCTTAAGCCTAGCAATGGCCCTGATGAGAACAGGAAGGGAGAGCAGGCTCCACTGAGGAGGTGTTTTAGCCGAGGCAGGAAACCGCAACAGGAAACCGTCAGTGGCGTTTGCAGCTTGGGCACAGGAGCAGTGGAAACCCTATCAGGTGCAGCACAAATAACCCTGACTTGTGAAGTCCCTTTCATCAAATTCATCAAATGAAGCCAAGTGGGGTCTTGGCAAACCTGCCAGTCTGGGACACAGAGGGCAAATGAAAACACCCTGTAGCTCAGACCTCAGCTGGAGTCTTTGCATAGAACCAAAGCAAAGGTCCTAATCCCTTGATGCCTCCAGGTATCAGAGCAACCCAGACACTGGACAGGCATGTTCCCCAGGTTCAGCTCCTGAGATGAGAGGACTGACAGGTCATCCCAACCTCAGCCTAGTCCCAGGGGAGGGCAGGTCCCGGGAAGGTGGGTTGAAGGGTGTGAGGAGCGAGGATTGAAGCTTTTGGTTTTAACTGCAGTCAGGCTCATAAGTCAAGTTCATGAGTCAAGGAAGAGGAAGCGCTGAGTGGGCAGTGGGAGGTCGATGGCCTTCTTCATGTGGTCCTTATTTCCACCAGCTACCTGGGACAAGCAGTGACTGGGTACAGGGGTGCTGCACCCAAACACACTGGTTCCCTTTTCTGGAAAGTCCAGGACTAGAACATCATAGCAAATGGAACATGTTTGACATGTTCAGGCAGGCTAAAATGAGATGGCAGAAGCCACTGATCACCACCGAGCTTCCACAAAGTTTCCAGCTGCCCACACAGGCAAACAGACTGTTACAAACAGACTGGTTTTCCTCTCCAAGCACAGACCCCTGAGTCAAGAACACATGAGAGTGACTCCAGGGATCCAGTGGTTGGTTAGGGCCATGCTACCCATTTCATACAAGCCTTGCTGCCACGAATGAACCCTACTAGAAAATTACTCTTATTAGAAAAACCTTCTAAGTCTTCAGCCACGAGGGAAAGTCAACCCTTGAGGTCTGAGAGCAGAATTGAAGAGGATGATTTACAGCCTCTTGCTTTAAAAAAGTTTGTCCCACCATCCTGGCTCTTTCTGTTGCCCATAGACCAGCCTGGGGTCTTCTGGGCACAGCTCAGCTCCTCTTCCAGACCACAGCTCTGTTCCTTAGCACTGTCTCTGCATGGACATGAGCAACCCAACAGACCTGCTCAAATCTCCTGCAGTTTTGTTTTCCTGTGCTGAAAAATGTGACCTGATTTCAGGGATTGTTTTTGTCAACATAACAAACTAGTGCCTGGAAGGAGCCGTGCAAGGGACCCTCCACCACTATTCATTTCAAGTAATGGGACCTGATTTTTCCAGCACTTGCTTCATCTCTGTCCCTTGGGCTGCAGCAGCCCAGGTGCTGGGTGTTCCTGTTGGCTTCGGGTGCTCCCCCAAGGTTAAAAACCGGGAGAACAGGGGGCAAACCAGGGCTGCTGTGCTGATGGCCACCTCCACAACCTGGTGTTACGATGTGAAAACGAACTGGGAAAAGCAACACCCACGTAAAGAGCAGCCGGAGAGAGGAGAGGCAGGAAAGCCAGGCAGGAAGTTACCGAGATGTCAGTCAATCAGATCTATTTATAGCCAGCCACTTGCTTAGACTTCAATCAGAGAAGAAGCGTCAGGAACTGGTTTGATTTTCTCAGAGGAGCAGAAGCGCTTTGTGCGAATCTGGAGCCAGTCCCCGAGAGCAGTGGGATGTGGGGAAACTGGAAGCAGCGCGGGCAAACTCAGCACCCTGTTAGTGCCGTAGTTTGTGTCTCATTGTCCCGGCAGCAATAACCCCCTGACCAGGGAGGCCCGGCTGGCCCTTTAAGGTGGAGGGGTCAGCCTGGGGTAGAGGAGGGACCTTCCCCGGGGGAGACCTGGAAGCAGCGGGAAGAGCTGGACGATGGGAACCATGTGATGGGGAACCAGCCTGGCGGGGTATAAAGTGGGTGGGTGAGGTGGAGGGACTGTGTGCTTTGGAGGTGGTGGTTGGAGGTGCTGCTGAGGTTTGCGCGGGGAAAGGTGTTGGGAACAATTCGCTAAAAGCTGGTTGCGGGGTGGGGGGGAGATCAGCCACGGGAACTGCGCCTGTGGTGGGATCAGCATCCGGGGGCTGGGGTCTCTGAGCAGCTCTGGGGATCACTTCTGAACCCCCCCCAGGGCTGTCGGTGGGGTCTGAGCTGGGGCACACAGGCAGCTGGGGGTGGGGCTGATGGGCAGGGGGAGCAGCCCATCCATGGGGGCCGGAGCACTGCTGGGTGAAGTGGGGGCGGTTTGAGGGGCACCACTTCTCTCCAGGGCTCCCAATTGGCCCGTGCGGTCTCCTTGTTTCCTGATGTGAATTGGCCTCTTTGCCCACCTCGTGGGAGGGAAAGATGCATCTCATGGTGCCTCCTGTTTGCTGAGCTGCCCAGAAGTGGCAGCAGGAGCTCTGCTGGCCCTCAGCAGCTGCTTCCCCCCATGCCTGCAGAGGTGCTGGGCATGTACAGGGATCACTTGGCTTCCCAGGGCTGTAGAGGAGCAACCGCTCCCCCCCCCCCCCAATTCCTTTGGGATCCCTCCTGTTGTTCTGGAGCTGGATTTACAGTGGAGAGTCTGGTGAAGGGCTGAAAAACGTCTGCAGTGCACAAATTGCCTTCCTGGGAGTAGCTGGCACTATGCAGGAGGGTGACTGCAGAGGTGGTTCCTGGAGCTTAGGCACAGGGTGGGGGCTGTATTTTAAAACTTAAATATCAAAAGACTTGAAATAATGTTGATTCAACTTGAAATGCTTCTTAATTCAGCAAAAAACCTGAAAAATCTCAACTTTGGATTGGCCAGACTACATTCTTCTGCTTGTTCTTGATCAATGTTTAATTTTTATTTCAGAGCTCCAAGGCAGCTCTTCCCAAGATTTCCTCTCAAGCACTTTCACTCCTGCTCTCCTAACCTCCCTGCTGACTACTCATTAAAACCTCAGCTCCTTGACTCATTTATTAACACCTGAGCTGTGGGTGTGGGAGTTTATGAAAGTGTGAGTTTGTGTTTGTACTCCTAAGCCATGTGCCTTCTGCCTGCCTGTGAAGATAGTCATCTTTTCCTCTTCTCAGTGAGCATTACTGACTCAGTCCTGCCTGAAATGGTTCTGTTTACAGAAACTCCACAGAAAAACCTGCCTGATTTCCACAAAGGACCTTAGCTGCTCTTCCTGACCTTGAAGGAAGCAGGTAAGTCCAAACTGCCCCCAGAAGGAATGCCTGCGCATTCCAGGCCTGATGCAGAAATGCTCCATATGCCTCTTCCCCCTTGAAGTGGAACACAGGAACCATTTGGCCCCAGGGACAGTCCACAGTCCTCTTTGGAAGGAAAAATGTTACGTTCCACAGTAACACTTGCAAGGCCCATGGAGGGACCTGGCGCTCCCGTGATGCACTCGGTGTGAAGGCTCCAAGCAGTGACAGGACTGTACCAGACACGGGCTTTGAGAAAAGCTGGTACCCTGGAGATCAGTGCTCCTCTTCCCTCTTCAAAATCCTTGGCCAGAGACCTGCTGCCACCTCATCACAGTATTGCTGGAGATAACCATAAATGGAGGGGATGCTTCTGCTCAAATGCTTGTGGCCTTGGTCTTACGGTACATGGCCAGTGCTGACCCGGTGGCAGGGCTAATAGGTGACTTGTTGTCTGTGCTTCCTTCCACCAGGATCTGAGCTGGGCTGGCTGCCTTGGGTCCCCTCGGCTCTGCTAAAGCATTCATTCCCATGAGCCAGTGCTCATGGCTGCAGTTAGTGTTTGAGGGGCCAGTGCATGAGCTGCTCACAGCCCTTCCTCCAGAGATAGCCTGACACTCATCTCTGCCCAGAGGCTTGGAAGCTGCCATGTATCAGCTCTACTCCCATCTTGCAGCTCTCAAATCGGTCATTTTTTGCTGCTGTGTGTTGACGTGGCCACTCTGAATGTCCCTGAGCGGGTGAGGGTGCTCATCCTTCCCCGAAAGGGAGAAGCGGTGCAACAGAGCATGGAAAATTGATGACATGCTTGTTTGGTGCAGTCAGATGGCAATAAAGGCCTGAGCTCATTCATATCCTGCTGGGGACTTGTTTTCCTTCTGTGGTTATTTGTCAAATGCTAATGAGCGGAAGCAATTTGCTCCTCTAGCTTTGAGAGCAGGAGCTGGGGAGGGGGCTGGGGCGGGAGAAGGCCACCTGCACGGGGGCCTGGCGGGTAGAGCTATCTTCCTTTTTTTTGTTCAAGCTGCTGGTTTTAACGGCTGGGATTGCCTTGCTCCCAGCAAGCAGATTTCTGGTGTTACCCTGCTTCCTCAGAGTGTTGTGGTGATGCTCGTGACCCTGCAGCGCAGCTGCCTTGGGGGTAGCGTGAGGCAGGGCTTGGTGCTTCCCCATGACTGGGGCAGATATTTCTGCAGGGCCATAGCAAGGAAGTCAAACGGGCAGAGTGCAGCCCCCCCCCCCCAAAAAAAAAGCAGAAAGCCCGGGGAGAATGTTGCAGTAGGAGGTACCAAGAGGTCTGTGAAACGTGCAGCTGGTGTGTCACTACTGGATTAACACTGGGCAGCTGTTGTATGCCCAGACTGGCTTCCTATGTACATGTGGTCATGCCCATGGTGTATCGCATGCCTTTTCTAGCCAGAGGGCACCTGTATCCTACTCAAATCTGGTTGTACTCTGCTTGGGGAGTGTGGATGAAGCAACACAACCAATATATGGATCTCTGTGGTCTTCGGCACCCAAGGAGTGCAGCACAGAGCAATGCAAGGGGCTGCTTCTCATCTTGCTTTGTCCTGGGTGATCACTGGACACAGACCCAACTTGAGTTTTGCCACCAACTGTAGTAGTTTTGGCTACATACTCAGCCCTTTCCCTGAAGAGAATGGGTTTGGTTCTCTATCTGGTGCTTATCTTCCATGAAAATACTCAGAACCCACCTGGATGTCATCCTGGGCCCCCTGCCCTGGGTGACCCTGCCAGAGCAGGGGGTTGGATCAGATGATCTCCAGAGGTCCCTTCCAACCCCTACCATGCTGGGATTCTGGGACTTGAATCCTGAGGTTTGCCCCAGGTAGGAGCCTGTCAGACCCTGGTAAATCAGACTGTAAAGAACAATGTTTCTCCTAAAATGCAGCCATGAGGGACACAGAAAAATTAACTGAATGTGGTTCTTTGTTGAAACTCAAGCTGACACTGATACTTCAGGAACATCCAGCGGTGTATGCAGGCACAAGTACCCTGGCCCATGTCCTGCCCAGAGGAGTGGGCTTCGGTGGGTGGGTTAGTGCAGAACAGAAACCTGAGTTTTGGTGCCGCATGCAGCTGCCCTTGGATCCTACTACAAGAAGATCCTACTACAAACTCTGCTACTAGTTTGTAGTAGGATCTTCTCACAAACCAAATGTCCCTGGTGACCAGCTTCCCACTCAGGGCAGCTCTGGAATAGGTGGGGTGCTGGGGGGCACAAGCAGCGTGATGCTGCTGTGTGATGGGGTAGTCACTAAGGCAGCTTGTGCTCCTCTGATGCATATGGGTTTAGTTTGGAAGGCTGTGAAAACACCCCGCTGGTCCTTTGTAGAGCCTCTGAAAACACTCCTGGCTCTAGACCCACTGATCCTGAACAGCTTTTAATTAGGGTGTAACGTACTTCGTTAAACACCATCCGTGCAGCTTCCTGCCTGGTATCCCAGAGTGCTCCTGTCGTCCGGTAACTCTGCTGTGGGTCATCCTGTCTAAACAGATGATGTCAAGGTGTTTGTCCTGGGGATGAGTGAGCACAGAGCTTGTCCTGCCACTGAGCAGGAGTTGACAGCTAACGAGAGAGGAGTTGGTTCTCCAGTGGGATCCTTTGGGCTTTGGGGTTAGCAGAGGGTCCCATGGGGCCAGCGACAGAAAACAGTGGTAATTTGTGCAGAAGTTGAAGGAGAAGGGCTCTGGTTACTTTTGCTTTTTTCTACCTGTCCTCCCTGCATTACCTTGTGAAGGATTTTTGCTGAAACAACGCTGTGGGGCTACAAGGTGAGTCCCGCCAGCGCGGGGCGTTGGGGAGTCAGTGGCAAGCTGCAGAAAGATTACATGGTGATGTTTCTGTGCGGGATCGATGGATTGATAGTGATCTGTGGCTTGAGTCCATTCCTTGGCACCACTGGACAGCACTCGGCAGGGTGCAGGGCAGGTGACCCAGAGGTCTTCAAGCCGCATCGGTGTGAGCTCTGGCTTTGATACATCTTTCTTGAGTTCTAACCAGGCTTGGGTCCTTCTGATGGTGCTGAGCGGGTACCTCCTCTGGCAGGACTGAAACCTGCTGAGCAGCTTCGATGCTGCTCTGAACAATGTGCCTCTCTCGCCTCTGCCTCCCTCCCTGCTCCAGGTGGTGAAGTAGCTGACAGCTCTATTTCCAACCACAAAATGACGGTGTTTTTGTTACACAAACATTTGCATTTACGCTTTGCCGCTGCCGTTTAAAAATAAATGTAATAGCTGAGCTTAAAGTTCAGCAGCACTTCTTTTTGCAATACCTAGAGACTCCCTGGAAGATTCCAGCCACCATCTGCACCCACAGGGGTGTGCAGTCTTTGTGGAAATACCGGGAAGAAGAAAAGATGCGGGGAGGAAGAGATAGAGGCCAGCTGAGGACAGGAGGGCTGTTGTGTGCGCACTTGTGATCCGGGCAGGTGTAGAGCTCCCAGAATCTTGTTCCTTGTTTCCTGGTGTACAGGGCTCTGCAGCCACTAGGCTATGGGCCTTCCTGATGGGGTGCTGACATCTTGTATTGTCCTTGGTAGGGTGCTGGGTTACCAGTTCTACTGGGGCAGGGAAACAAGCTGTCTGGAAGTAATATTGTGGGGCTCACCCACCAGCTGGCCAGCCTTCAGTTAAGAATTCATCTTAAATGCTTCATGTGAAGAGTTAAAACCTGTTTCAGTGGGAACACATTGCAGCCAAGGTGTAGGCTGGTCCTGAGCTGCTGGGCCAGTTTCAGTCCTTTAATTATTCTGCCTTAATTTAGCCTTGAGAGGAAACAGTTCCTGTGTCTCCATCAACAGCATCTGCCTACTGAGCAGAGACCTTTCTCTGCTTGGGTCACTGGGCTGTTTCACTTGGTAGATACTGACGGACATTGGGCTGATCTGTCCCAAACTGTCCAGCTTCTCCCCCGTCTGCTCTACAAGATGTATTCTGCTGTACAAGATGTAAGGTATTCTCACTCTGACAGTATGTCTGTGCAGATGTGGCACTTCACAAGTTTATTCTGAAGCCATCCCCAGAGCTCTGGAAGTGCCTCTTGGAGAGGAGAAGGATGGGGACAGTTGCCATTCTAGCTGGTACTGAGCTAGATCATACTGGTGCTGGGTAAGTGCCATGAGCTTTGGCCTGCACAAAGGCCTCCATGTGCCCTGAACTGCCTCATAACTGTACACAGCCACAGGCTGGGGCTTCTGCCTGGGGACGTGTCAGGTGTACGTCACCGCTCACCCACACGGAGCCAGCATTGCTCGGTGGCTTTCCAAACATCTTTGAAGCAGATGGTAGAGATGGTTCATCCTCATCTTCCAGTGCAGCCACCTCCAGCCTGGCACACGCAGCTTTTGTGCACCACAGCGCTGGCAGAGGAGTGCCTGAAATGGGAGACAACCTTCCTGAGCACTGTGAGAGGGGATTTAGGCAGGCGCAGGATAAATATCCAACTCAGAAGTTGGCTGAGACACCAAAGCAACTCCTCTGTCCTTGCAGTAAGTGCCATGGGCTCTGATGGTCATGAGTCACAGGGTTTCTCAATCTCATTTCGAAAGCCCAAGCAAAGGGGTCTAGCAGCAGATCCAAACGCGACAGAATGAATGGTGGGCATCTGCTGTTTGCCACTGGAGCTGCAGCCGTAGCGCTGGCTTTTATGAACACAGTATTCCTGTGAGTGGGTGGAAGCTGCTGCCAGGTAGGGAAGGGGCTGGCAGAGTGCTGGCTGCACTTGCTGCTTCTCAGACGTGCAAAGATGAGTTTTGTTTACATGGAACAGACCAAAACGGTTCCTGCAGTTGAAAAAAAGTAAAATAAATACCACTCCTGTGGTTCGGTCCCAGGGGTGACCATGATCCTTGGTGCTATTGAGAGTACTTATTTCAGTAGATGACTTGATACTGGAAGTGCTGGAAACATCACAAGTTGAGGAGAGAGCGGTGAAAGGCCTGACGGGAGCGACTGATGTGTACAGCTCTTGGGATGGAGTGTGAACACTTAGCTGTTGACCACATTGCTTCCCTATCAGGGGGAAAATCTGAGAACAAGGTAGAAGTATCTAAAGAGCAGGATCATCTTTCAGAGTGGAAAAGCTGGTTTGGATGTGCTGATAAGATGATGTGGGGATCAACAGAAGATACTCATCAGTGGAAAGTAAGTCTGGTTATCAGGAAACATTTTCTAACAAGAAATTATATCAGGATGTGGAACAGGGGAACTGATGGATGTCCCATTGCTAGTCACTTAACTCTGGATCAGAAAATGTACTGTAGGTAGCAGTCCTCTGCAGGCAGGAAGACTGGGATGAGCTAATAGGACTTTCCCAGATCTCATTTCTGCAATTCTGAGTTTCAGGAGGGAAAATAATACTTTCAGTTTCTTTTTCTGGTCAGTGTAGTTTCCAGTTCAATCAATGTTCTGTGGAAAACTGAAAAACACTGAATGCAGAAGCATTTTGCTTCTACTGTTCACATTTTTGGTGGTCTTTTGTTGAACACCAGTGTCTGAAATGCAAATGAAGTCCTCAGCTTGCTTGCAGGCTACAGGTACGTGCACAGCAGTAAATATTCTCTGCTACATTTTCATAATGTGGCTCAGTGATCAGTTATGTGATGACTAAGGTGAAAAAAAAATAGGTAAATTCTTAGCTTTTGTCCTTTCTGTGCTGTCAACAGGAGGTTGCATTCATTGGTGTCTACCTGTGCTCAGTCGATTCTTACATGGGCAAAATGCACCATCTCCTTTTACTGTTCCACCAAGCAAAATGACCTTTGCGTTAACTTTACAGCTGAACATCTTCACAGAATGGTGGGGGTTGGAAGGGGCCTTGAAAGTTGATCCAGTCCAACCCCTCTGCCAGAGCAGGACCACCTAGAGCAGGTCACACAGGAATGCATTGTCCAGGTGGGTTTGGAAAGTCTCCAGAGCAGGAGACTCCACAACCTCTCTGGGCAGCCTGGGCCAGGCTTTGGCACCCTCACCGTGAAGAAGTTTCTCCTTACGTTTACATGGAACCTCCTATGCTCCAGTTTGCACCCACTGGCTCATGTCCTGTGAGCAGAGCCTGGTGCCATCCTCCTGACACTTGCCCTTTACATATTTGTAAACATTAACGAGGACACCCCTCAGTCTCCTCCAAGCTAAAGAGCCCCTGCTCCCTCAGCCTCTCCTCAGGAGGGAGATGCTCCACTCCCAACCCTTGTTGCAAGCACCCATGCTCTTTCCCCTCTTGGACTCAAGACACTGAAGTGAGCAGTGGAGGGTTAATGCTGTCTTAGAGAAAACCTTCTGGTCACTTAGCTTCTGCATCACCCTCTTGCAGCCTCCCTTTGACAGCTGGCCCTGGGGGATGCCAAGAATCCATCACAACTAATTCTTCAAGGAGAACTTTGTGGCCCAAGGAATGGGGCTTAGTGCTGCAGAGCCCTCTGGGCTGCTGGGTTCCATCCAGCTGTGGTGGGACAGGCTGGAGGGTCCTGCCTGGCAGTTGTTTGGGCACTGCTGACAGGATTGTTGCTCTGGCCATCGCGGGTGTGTCTTGCAGCAACAATTAGCGACAAATAAATGGGCTTTTTCTGCAGCACTCTCAGCAGAGACCAAGTGGAAATCCTTCCAGGTCCCAGGGCAGCCAGGGCACTGGCAGCTGTGCAGGGCATGTCCTGCTCTGCGTGAGCCCAGCTGTGTTCCCAGAAGTGCCCGATGCTGTTTAACCCTGCCCTTGTAACATGGGTTCGGAGCAGCACTGAAAGCCCCCGAAAATCCTGCCTGTGCCTCTGGCACCGATGGTCACCCTTTGCTGTGACTTTAGGGCTTTTCTCCAGACTATCGCTGGCTCCTGCCTCAAAATTATGTTCCTTGGGGCAGTATTTGCTCGCTCCTTTCCCAGTTCAGCCACAGCTCTGGAGTCTGGGCTGAGTACCTGTCTGCAGTTTGACTCTGGCAGGACCCTTGCCGATACCCTTCTGTCCTTTATCATGTGACATGACAGTGGCTACAGGACTGCGAGTGTAAGAGGTAGGAGAGGGTGGAGGCTTTGGATCTGATGTAGGGTTTGGAGCAGACACTTCTTACACTGGTTTGTAGACACGTGCTGTCTCACACGCCTCCCTAGGGCTGAATTAGCTTAATAAATTAAGACTCTTGCTGTCATATAATATTTATGCTGGGTACTTCTACCCCTCCTGCTTTAGCTCTGCACATGAAAGATTATCATCTCCTCAGATAAGAAACAAGTGGCAAACCATACGTGTATGTCTTCACAAGCTATCTTCAGGATCTGCACAAACATCTGATGGGAAAAGGGTCATGATTTTCACTGAAAAAAAAAACAAACAAAAACTAAATCTTGTTACTGCCCTGCAGATCTCAGCAGCTTTTGAGATTCCAGTGGGATCTGCTCCCGAGCCTCACAATGGGAGTTTTCTAAGGAGATTGAGAAGAGGTGGGTAGGAGCAGATGGGCAAGGGTAAAACTGAACAAGCTGTTCTTCACTGTCCCAACCTGTCATAACTTCATTACTTAATAGGCTTCTGCTGAGGGATTATTTAGAAGCTTTTCAGAAGCACAAATAGGTTGTATTTTGTTGTAGTTTTGTTTTGGTTTGGTTTTGTGTAAGACTTTAAGGGTTTAAAATGCTCAGCTGGCTTCAGTCTCCTGCACTTTTTGGCCAAAATGACAGCGAATCTGGGCAAAATGCAGCTGTGTTGGGCAGCTCATATGCAGAATAACCTTCTCCAAGATTTGAGCTTCACTGAGATTTGAGTCCATGGCTGATAGATGATGGCTCTGGTATCTCTTCCAGCTTTGTCATTTGCTTTTCTACCCAGTTAATTGCTGACAGACAGCAAGAACTCTGAAGAGCGGGGGTTTTTTTGCATCAAGTCCTCATAAAATAAGGTTTGAGACTATGGTCATTAATATATCCAGGTCCTTGAGCCCTTGTGGTTGGTGGACAATGTAACCCCAGACTTGGCAGCTTGGTTGCTTTGCTGCTCAGTCATTTCTGCTTTGCAGTTTTGCAGCTCGTCCCAGCGCTGCCCAAGTCGGGACCTGTCCAGCAGCCCCGAGCAGAATCCAGTGTGTCCCACTGACTCTTCTGCTGCTGCAGTGCTGGTGGAGCTTTGAGCAGCCCTGCCAGCGATCCAGGTGGGTGAACTGTAGGGCTCAATGCGTTGCTTTGGGCTTTTAACTCTTGCAGCAAAGGATTTTCTCAGTGTGTGTCCAGGAAGGCTTTAAAATTGCTCTTGGCTGCTTTGTAACCTTCTGAGCCTGCCCAGCAGGTAGCGAGTGATTCTCTGAGGAGCTGGGACCATTCCCTGCCCCTTCTGAGGCTTTACCACAGGTTTTGTCCAGATTGAGAAGAACTTTGGACCTTGAAACTGTGCTGATGGGGAGTGCTCTGCACCCATGTGTGCCACCTTTCAATCCTCTATTGAGCAGCTAAGGGGTGACATTGGTGATCCCTCTCCTGCAGATGAGGAAGTTGAGGGAGGTAGAAGAGCTTGTGCATGGAGAACCAGTGCCATGGGCTGGAGTTCTCCCAAGTAACACACTTGTTTTCACATTATGCTGCCTGTCACAGTGAGCACCTGGCACCTCTAGATGATCTAGGATGGGCCTTGGAAAAAAAATAGCCTGTTTATCATCTTTATGTGTGCTTTATTATGGTCAGTGAGGCTTGGAACTGAGCTTTCTTGTGCTATTTTAAAATTCCGAGGAATTTTCAGAATAATACAGCATTACCTGAAACCTCTTACCCCATTTATTGGGCCAGACCCCTAAATCTGTCTGAGTTAACTCGCTGCAGCAATTGTAGGTTGTCTTCTTCCCCTCGGGAGCACCCAGCAGCTGAAGTGACTGTTTTCTGATATACTTTAGGATCACTCAGGATAAAAAGAGCTGTGTTATTTGTCCCAAGGTACAAGTGACAGGTCTTGCCTAAAGTTTCAAGTTCTACAGCATTGATACTGTATGGCTGATGTGCATCTGTCCCTCCTTGAGTAATTGTGTCCCTCCTCAAGTAACTGTCATCAGCTGGGCCAGGTTTAGGAACCCTTCTGCCATCCCTTCAGGTCCAGATGTGCTGCATGGCTGGTGATGGCTTCAGCCCCACTGTAGAGGAATTCCTTGTGGAACAAGGAATATGGTGGCTTTTGAGGGATTGGACAACCCCATGCTAGGTCTGGCTA
>JANHGN010004440.1:93324-103554 GCA_024605025.1 Megaceryle maxima
TATGCTTGTAGCCAAACGCCAATGAAAGTAGTTGATGTACATGTTATCAGATTGTAACCACTATATAAGCAAGTGACTCAGTCAGAATAAACGGATCGGCACGTAGCCAGATTGGTGTGATTGTCGATACTCGGCTGGCTTCCCAACGGGACCCTCTTCACCCCGCAAGGCTGGGTTTCCTCACACTCCGCAGCAGTGTCCGAGTGCTGGGCTGCTCCAGGGATCCCCGTGTTGCGATGCAGCTGCAGAAGGTCCCGGGTGAATCTGCTGCTGGGCTCACACTGTCTGTAGTGCTTGTGGCCACCTTTAACACCTACTGCCCACATGGTGCTGCATTAGGACTGCAGCGGGTGACCGCAGACAGATGCTTCCAGACGTGAGCCAGCTCCAGTATCTCTGCGTGGTGAGCACAGTGCAGAGGCAGGCACTGAGCAGCAGAATTGCAGAAAGTCAGGCACGCTGGTCCTGTTGGAAGCCAAAGGCTGTTACCAGCCTGGCTGACTTAAGAGGTTTCAGCCCTCTGTAGCTTATGAAACTAGGTCTTTGACTGAGCTGCCCTGGTACAAACTGGGAGATGATGGCAATTAGCAACCATGCTCCTTTCAACAGTCAGAAGCAGTCTGAGGTCATCCTTCACCAGGGTCTTCTGAAAATGCTATTAGGTGACGAATTTAAGGTCCCCACGCTTGCTCTTTTTCTCTTGCTACTCACTAAATTAGCCACGGGCAAGTAGGAGATGGTTCTTGTATTGCCAAGAGCATGTTACTCCAAGAAATACCTTCCCAGTGCTGCAGCAAAGAGCCAGAGCCGTGGTGAACTGTGTCCGACTGGAGCCAAGGGCACTGCACTGGCAGAGCTGGCAGCTCCTGGCTTTGAAATTATAAACTAGGCAAATAAAGTAGAAAGACAGCTCAGAGCCTGACAGCCACCTGCAGCTCGACAGCCAAGTTTACTGAGCATCAGTTCTGTTTGGAGTTTTAAAAGGCAAAAGATGAAGCTGAGCTAAAATCTGATCTGCAGCAAAGGAGGGAAATTCTGCAACAGTCAGCTGAGCTCCCAAACCCACAGGTGTAAAGTGCTGGTGGTGACACTCTTGGCAGGTCTTCACCTGAGTGGGAGCACAAGCTCTGCCTTGTTGCTGCTCTTCAGCAGTTCTCTGAACACCGTTGCAAAGCAGAGTGAGACTGTTTCTTTCCTGGGCGTGTGTTAGGAGGATTAAACGCGTGCTTCAGACCGCTCAGGGTGGTTGTAGGAAATTTCTGAAGAGGATAATGAATAAAACTGGAGGCAGGGGAAGCTGAAGACTTGCACTTCACCAGCCCTACTCTTCTTGCAAAAGCTTATTCACTCAGCAGGGTAAGTGTCTGTTTGCACGTGACCAGCTTGCGTCGGGGCAGAGCATGTGGCTCGCCAGAGGTGGTGGAAGTCTGTGTTCACAGTCAGTCATTTCCGATGTGCAAAGGTCCGTTCTGAGTGTTGAAATGCTCTGCTAACAGGCAGTTCACTGTCGCTCCTTTCCGAGTACACAAGTGAGGCATGGGGAAATAACGGGCTGGATCCGCATGGGGCTTGTTTAGTTTAAATAATAACCCCGGACCAGGCTCGTGAGGCTCTGAGCAACCAGCTCTAGTGGGAGGTAGCCCTGCCTGTGGCAGGAGGTTGGAACAAGATGATCTTTAACGTCCCTTCCAACTCCAGCTGTTCTGTGATTCTAATAACAGCAACCGCTTTTTGGTCCAAATTATTTAAATAGGATTTTGGGAGTGATCAAAGACCTTAGTTCATGCTTTATCCTTCCTACCCTCCTTCCAGAGACTATATCTTTGTTTGCTGGCTCTGTGTGGAGTTTGTAGAGCTGCCCATGTTCTCCATGGCCCCTGGGACCTGTCATGTGTCCTGGACTCTCTCCAGCCTGGCCCTGGTCTCTGCTGTGCCCATTTAATTCTATACCCAGCAGGATCTTTCCTGGCACCTCTGGGGATAAGCACATTTAGTGATCAAAACCGTGTTTAAAAACGCATGTTCCTGGACAGGTGAGGAAAGAACTAAACAAGTATTACCCCTTAATTCCTAACCTGTTTGATACAGCCCATCTAACACTGCCGTGGGTGTCAGCAGAACTTCCTGGGAAAGCGATTGCTGAACAAAGTGCGTGCGTGTGGCTTTAGATTGTATGGTAAGAGTTTTCTGTGCTTTTGCATATTTCCAGCCCTCCAGATTAATTTTCTGCCTTGCCCCTTGGTAGTCCCTGCCCTGCTAACAGCTGCTTCCTGCCTTTTTCTCTTCCCAGTCGTGTTACTCAGCTCAGACCCACACAACTGTTAGAGGTGTACAAAAAAACCCCAAACCAACCCCATCTCAGTGGCATCTTTTGCCACTGGAATCTCTGCTTTTGTGCTGCCGGTCCCACCTGCTTGGGGTTTGTGGGAGTCAAAGCTTGGCTTGGCTGACACCTCTGTTGTCCTTTCTGGCCACATTGGCCCTCTCGGGCTTTTGTTGCTCAAGCCAAGTTTTATGTAGCTGGTTGAGTGGGCTTAGGGCATGTGCAGAGCCTGGTGCTTCATGGGTTTTCTGCTCTTTGTCACCTTACAGGGCAGTACAGAGACTGTGGCGTAATTCTCACTAGCTGAGAGTTCTCAGGAAACCCTTTTTCTGGTTAAGGTCTCAATGGGAATTAGCTTTTAAAGCCCTTAGGCACCCACGTGCGTGTATGTGCGGCTTCAAAATGCTGCTGTGGCATCATCCGTGTTTCTTCAGGAAATCTTATTCCTGGGGGCATCAAGAAGCTTTTCAGAGACTTAGGCCCCTCCTCCAGAGGAAAAAGGATGGTGAAAGGTTGAAAATACAAAAATCTTCAATCTACCAGAAAGCGTAACCTTGTAGATCAGTTTGCTCACCTCCCTGCCAACAAAGGAGCCTTCTGCCCGATCCCTTCTCCAGTCCCCGCTCCAGTTCTGCCCGTCTGATGGGTTTCCCGTGTGTCCCTGCGGCATTCATGCCACAGTCTAATAGACCTGCCTGTTAGGAAATGTTTTCTGAGGTTTAAGCTCAACTTTCCTTTGTTCTAGCTTACTCCGTAACACCACAGACTGTGCTTGAATTGACAGCCCTTGGAACTGTGCCTGTTTTCGCAGAAAAGTGCAGAGCAATCACAGACGAGATGACAAAGAAATTAAAGTAAATGTGAGTCTGCCAGAGGCCTCTTTTTTTTGAGTTTACTTGTTCTTATATTTGTCAGTGGGAAAGCTCTGAAGCCTTGAGTCCTTCTCAAGTATTTGGAGCATTATTCAGCAGGTACCAGGTATCCTGAGTCTTCCAATACCTGAAGGGATCCCACAGGAAGGCTGGAGATGGACTCTTTGCAAGAGTGTCCAGCAATAGGATGAGGGAAAATGGTTTTAAACTGAGGGAAAATAGGTTTAGATTGGATCTTAGGAAGAAGTTCTTCAGTACGAGGGGAGTGAGACTCTGGAATGGATTGCCCACGGGGGTTGTGGATGCCTCTCCCTGGAGGTGTTCAAGGCCAGGTTAGATGAAGCCTTGAGCAACCTGGTCTAGTTGAGAGGTGTCCCTGCCCATGGCAGGGAGGTTGGATTAGATGATCTCTAAGGTCCTATCCAGCCCAAGCCATTCAATGATTCCCTCCACAGCCACTGAGACTCGCAGGCAGTTTAAAGTGAAACTTTCAGAGGAGAGAGGTTTTGATGTTATGTCCAGAGGTGAAGGGAGGAGAATGGCTGTCCCCAAATACTGGACTAAGAGCCATCATTTCAGCATCTTCTGACCTCTCTAAATCCCCTCTAACTTCAAAAAGACTGTGATGCCCCCTGACTTACACTGGCTTTTTCGTCCTGGACCAACAGAAAACAGTAGGAAAACTAGAGCAGCCACATGATGAATCAGTCCAGGCCTATAACACCCACATTCCAGAGCATCTTCCCTCCAGCCACTCGCCCCCCGACGCTACTGGGCTGTGCAGAAGGGCGTGGGGCAGGGAACAAAGCAGCCATGTCATGTAAGCACTACCGAAGATCTGACAGCAAAACCGGTGCCTCTTACCTGGCTTGCAGATGGGCACGGTGTCTTGATGCGGCTTCGTTACAGCGATTTTGACCAAAGAAAGGCAAGAAGAAGGGAAAATGTTCTTTGGCAGCTGAGAAATGTGTCGATTTTGGAAGATGAGAGGGGAACGGGCCACACCATCCAGTGAGCTGTCTGGCATTCGCTAACCTCCGTTCGCTGGTTTCTTTGAAATGTGACCCATTTCCTTGTTACACAGGAAAGGAAAGAAGAGAAAATAAAAGCTGTGTAGCTCTGAAGATTGAAAGAGCCTCTGAGACCTTCTCAGTGCCAGGGCATGGGTCTTCATGGAAGAAAAAAAATCAGAGGAAGGTGGTGAAGAGCTGTCGTTATTTAAACACACGTACTGGGGTCAGGCATTGCCTGGGGAGCAGAGCTCTCCTTCTGCCCTCCAGCAGATCCTCACGGGCAACTGAGCCTTTGTGCGTGAGTATCTCTGCCATGCCAGGGTCTGTCCCTTGGAAGTCTCGAGGGGGTAAGGAGAGCTTAGTTTCTTTGCTTTCCCACATCCAGGCCAGAGGCTACTGAGAAAGGCCTGCTGTGTAGGGCTCCTTTGGAGTTGTGGTTTGTGATGGTCAAGACCTAAGCTCAGTAACCCAAGAAGCCTCTCCTAGCCTGTTTTCCCTGCCCTGCTTTCTGCTTAGCTCTCTGTAGTGCCAGAAATGGCCGCAATACTATCAGCTGAGCTAGGAACCATCCAACACCAGTCCCACCAAACCAGGCGTCAGGGTTTTCAGCTGCTTCTTGTGGGGATATCTCTGTTTCCAGAAGAAAGAAGCTTCTGTGTTTCCTGACCAGCCATGGTGAACAGCCCACTGCCACCTGACAGCTCATTACTGTGGAAGAAATGGGTAAAGAGATGGGTCAGCGTTCAGGGCCAGCTCTGGGTGACTGGGGAGAAAGGGACACTGCTTTGACTTCTTTCTCCTGAATACAGAGATCACAGAATTGCAAAGTTGCAGAATGGGACCTCTGAAGATCATCAAGTCCAGCCCCCCTACCAGAGCAGAACAGAACTGGAGCAGATCAAGCAGAAATGCATCCGGATGGGTCTTGAAAGTCTCCAGAGAAGGAGACTCCACCACCTCTCTGGGGAGTCTATTTCAATGCTCTACAGCTCTTAAAGAAGTTCTTCCTCAGGTTGAGATGGATGGGGAATCCTGAAGTGTCTTGCTGCTGCAGGCAGAAGACTCTGTAGTGTGAAGAGGTTGGGACTAGGGCTCTGATCATGGCAGGCTGGGCCAGCGTGGGTAGATTTAGACTGGAGAGAAGGGAGAAATTGTTGACACGGGGTGTTGAGAGCCTGACCCAGTCTGCCCAGAGAGGTGGTGGCTGCCCCATCCCTGGCACCATCCCAGGGGAGGTTGGCCGGGGCTCTGAGCACCCTGCTCTGGTTGCAGATGTCCCTGCTCCCTGCAGGGGGGTTGGATGAGATGAGCTTGAAAGGTCCCTTCCCACCCAGACCACTCTATGATTGATTCCATGATTCGAGAGAGGAATAAAACCATGCGGTAACGTTAGAGCTGCCAAGTGCCAGCTCTTGTTGAGCATTGCTCAGCTGTGTGGCATTTCATTGTCAAATTCTCCTTGAGGAGCCCAATGTTTACATTTTGACAGGGAGCTAAGTGATATTTACTCAGAAATCCATACTAAAGGTTTTTCTAAGGACAAGGTGAGATCCTGAGATAGAAGGGATGAGTCACTTGGTTTACAGTGGTGAAAATGCAGCATCCCAACACACCCAGCCCTGCAGTGTGAGCAGAGCTCTCCATCTGAGCCCAGGGCAAGGCTCACCTGCACATTTGTCCTTTACCCACAATCCCCACAAAGTTTAGGTGCCGTAAGATGATCTCAAGAGTTGTTTTTTGGTGGCTGAGCTTCCAAAGCTGGTGGGGGCTCCTTCAAGCTGAGGTTGCAAGTTTGGGAGACTCCAACCCAATATTATCTAACACTTGGGATTAATTAAACAGAGCTTTACTGTCGGGCAGCTAGCTTGTGTCTCTACACTCTGGAAAAAACAAGCCCGTTCTACAGCTGGTTTCACTTGCAGGTTCTCAACCTGCAGCTGTTCGGGCTCCAAACACAGCGGAGCAGTTTGTTTGTTACAGCAGCAGCTAACAGACTGAATGGAGCGTTGTTGTGTTAGGTACTGTACGACCATAAAAAGGGTTAGTCTGTGGCCAAGTAGCTCGTCCCAGCATGGACGTGGGGCCAGGCTGTGATGTAGAGCCAGAGCTGGGAACTTTGCCCAGGCCCTGCAGTTTAGACATAGCAAGAGAGATTTTTTGTTTTATGTACAAAATGGTTATGCAAAATTACCCCGTCAGGCCTCAGCACCGTTCCCTGTCTGCTTTAACGGCAACCAGGACTGAGTTTGTAGCCTTCAAAGCCTTCGCAGGATCACCGGGCTCTGCCGTGGAAGCTGGTGCTGCAGCTGGGCACGCTGGGCGCGCTGGGGCTTCGGGCAGCACTGCCAAGGAGCAGCACTGCTGAGTCTGCTTGGAAGCGAATTTCCTCTTAGTGTGTCCCCCGTACGTCAGCCCTGCAGGGTTTGTACCAGCCTGGTGCTGAGTGTGGACCTCGCAGGGTCGGAGCGTGCAGCCTCTGCCACACGTAGCCACAGGAGGGTGCAGTGTCACTGGGCTGCGGGAACTGGTCCTGGCACTGTGCTGAGCGCAGGGCTCCATCCATCACAGGAGGGCTTGGGATGCAGGGGAGGATCTCAAGTGTCTCCTGCAAATGCAACCTCATCTCATCATCCTAGAAGGAGGAAGAAACTGGTTAGAACTTTTTGGTGAAGAAGGGCTGAGAAAGTTGGGGGTGTTCAGCCTGGAGAAGGCTCTGGGGAGACCTTCTGGGGGCCTTTCAGGACTTGAAGGGGCCTGTCAGAAAGATGGGGACAGAGTTTTGAGCAGGGCCTGTTGGGACAGGACAAGGGGGTGGTGGTTTAAATTAAAAGAGGCAGATTTAGACTGGAGAGAAGGGAGAGATTGTTGACATGGGGTGTTGAGAGCCTGACCCAGGCTGGCCAGAGAGGTGGTGGCTGCCCCATCCCTGGCACCATTGCAGGGGAGGTTGGCTGAGATTCTGAGCACCCTGCTCTGGTTGCAGATGGCCCTGCTCCCTGCAGGGGTGTTGGACTACGTGATCTCTAAATGTCCCTTCCCTCTCAAACCCATCTATGATTCTGTGTTGGAGATGAATTGCAGTGGCTGTTTGTTGCCTGTGCAACTCTCATTTCAGGTAGAGTCCAATACCCTCTGCCTCTTTTCCATGAGTATCTGGTCCCTTTGCCTTTCTCCATTTTCTAGGCTCTTCTGCAGGTGATGGAGGCCTTGGCTTGGGATGGTGTGTGCATCTCTGAGGGTGAGGTCAAGACTGGTCAAGACAGAGAGGTCAAGACTGGGGTAAGACCTAGTTATTGATCTGGCCTATATGAGAGGGTCCTCAGAGCAGTACTGATTTTGGGTACAGTGCTGGAGGGGTTGACCCCAAGCACGCAGATTGTGTGTCCTTGTCCATCAGGAGTCTCTAACCTGTATTTATCATCCAGGAGGAACTGGGCACCCTGCACATCATGCAAAAGCAAGTTTCCCTGGGAATGGAGAGGGCCAGGCAGTGTTGAGGAGGGAAGATGGGCTGCATCTCACTACACACCGAGCATGTTTGGAGCCAAGCTCCAGCAGACAGAAAGCCCCTGGTATGACACTGTGCCATGCTTTGAGCAATTATTTTTTCTTTGGCCAGAAGCAGCACCATTCAATTAAACCCCAAATACTTTGTTTAGTTAGTTGTTCTTTTATGTATGTGCTGGGGGGCTCAGACAATGGCTAACATGGCCGGTGGAGGAAGGAAGCTGCTCTTTCCACCCAGTCACTGAACCAGCCAAAAATCCAGCCCAGCATTTGCAGTCCCTTTGAACTCAGTTTTCAAATGGGGAGCCTGGCCTTTCCAGTCTGAACGCCCATAAGGGTGGCTCTTGTGCTTGTACTGGGTTCCCCCAGAGCTGGGCCAGCACTGGGAGTGGAGCTGGGGGCTGTGAACTCTGACCATCAGGCATCTCCTTCTGGGAGCAAAGGCTGTTTTCCCTTCTTTTTGCAGGGCTGTTAGGACAAGCACAACTTGGCAATACCAGATACTTTGAGGAGGCTCAGGAGGTCCCTCCTGGGCATCTCCTGCTCAGGTCATGCTGCTGCTTCATCCGAGGAGTGGATTTCAGAGAGCTTCAATAAGGGTTTACACAAATTCATGGAGGGAAATGAATTACGACTGTTAAACCAGAAGCTGTATCTCTGCATTTAGGTTCATCCCTGCACTTAGTTTACTGACAGCAGAGGCTGCAGGAGGATTTATCACAAGGAGTACCACAGTTTCTTGCTTTTCTCTTCAACTCTTTTCTTAGGTGTGCCAAGGCCAGCATCCCATTAGGATGTAGGGCTGGCCAGGCCTTTGTGGCTTTTTCTTTCTCCATTCCCATCTAACGGTCAGATGGATACGGACTTGTGCTGGGTCAGCCTGGGTGCCACCCAGGACCATTGCCAAGAGCTGGACCCCGTGGCTTTGGCAATGTCCACACCTAGCAGGGCTGTGTCAGGACACATGGTCTGGAGGGGTTGGCTGTCCTGCAGACTGCAGGCCTGGCATCCACACCATGCTTCACAGGGCTCCCTCCCAGAGCCCCCCCTTGCAGTCTGCTCCTGGGCAGAGCGGTCTCAGGGAGCTTGGTTTAAGGCTTCATTTACATCTTCCCTCAGCAACTGTTTTACCCCCTTACTCTTCATTCAAATCCTCTTATACCAAACCTGGTTATTGCTCAGCTGCAGGGGGGTTGAACTAGGTGACCTTTAAAGGTTCCTTTCCACCCAAACCAATCTATGATTCTAAAAGGCTCCTTAAGGATGGATTTCATAGAATAATAGAATGGTGGGGGTTGGAAGGGACCTCTGGAGAGCATTGAGTCCAACCCCCCTGACAGAGCAGGGTGTCCCAGGGCAGGCCTCACAGGAACAGCTCCAGGAGGCTTTGGGAAGTCTTCAGAGAAGGAGCCTCCACAACCTCTCTGGGCAGCCTGGGCCAGGCTCCCACACCCTCACAGGAAAGAATTTTTTCCTCCTGTTGAAGTGGAACTTCCCGTGTTCCAGTTTGTGCCCATTGCCCCTCATCCTGTGACTGGGAACCACTGTAAAGAGCCTGGCCCCTTCTACTCTGCAGAGATTTGTAACCATTCATCAGATCCCCTCTCAGGCTTCTCTTCTCCAGCCTAAACAGCCCCAGAGCTCTCAGCCTTTCCTCCCAGAGAGATGTTCCAGCCCCTTCAGCATCCTCATGGCCTCCATTGGACTCTCTCCAGTATTTCCCTGTCCTCTTGAACTGGGGAGGCCAGAACTGAACACAGTACTCTGGCTGGGGTTCCTGTGCCCCCAGAGATGGGCTTCATGGAGGTCCACTGCCTGGTGCTGCTGTCCTTCCCCAGGGCCCCTCTGTATCCACACGAGCAGGACGATCAGGGCAGCACGTGGTGCTTTGGATGGAGCCGCTGCGTGACCTTTGCACCTTGCCGAGTAATTTGCTCTTTACCAGGATTTACATATTCAGCTTTCTAATCTCAGAGGCGACTTTAGAAGAAGGAAATGAGCTCCTGCCCTTTATTGTTGCTTACTGCTTTATGTATCCCGAGAGGGTTTTGGTTTCAAGCAAGCCATATTTTATTATTTGTCCTATTTATTCTTTACTTCAGAAATGTATTGACCTCTGGAATACTCCCCGGTGGCAGCAGAATCAGCTGAATGATGGCATCCCGAGAGCCAGCAAGGCAAGAATGATGTAACTCAGGAGGGAAGGGACTTCCTAAACCCATAGGGACTTCTGCAGGGCTTTCTTTAACTTTACAGCCAGTACCTGAGTTGACTGCAGAGGGAGATATCCCCCCCGGGGCTGGGTAAATCTCTGCCTGCTCCTTGGCTTCGCTGATTAGTTTTATACTGTTGCAAGCAAGACCTGCCTTCTGCACTGATGTCAGCAGTCAGGGCGGGACTTTTACAGCCTTGTGGGTTTGGGGATTTTTTTTTTACTTTTTTTTTTTTTTTTTTTTAATTATCCTGGCAAAATTCCTGAGCAAGGTTGTGGGTTTTTTTTTTTTTTTTTTTTTTT
>JANHGN010004440.1:104788-134391 GCA_024605025.1 Megaceryle maxima
GTTGTTTGAAAGGCTTTTATTTATTTATTTATTTATTTTTTAAAAAAAGATCAATCCCACCCTAACATGTTATTTTAAACATCAAAGCAAATATTAGTGCTGGTGAAGTGCCAGGAGATTATCTCATTAGAGCTGAAGAAGCTGTGCTAGAAATAGAAAGGAGTTTATAAAAAAACCCTGGCAAGGATCTTCTGGAGGGGAAGAAGTGATCCAGGGGGGAACGTGGAGCTGTGCTCCGGGGCAGGGACCCTGCTCGGTGGCAGCCGCGCCTGGGTGGCAAAATTGAAACTTTCAGATGGAGGCTCAGATTTTTTGGGTGCTTTGCTGGTTGATATCTGCAGGGGTGTAAACCTCAGGGAGGGGGAGTGTTGTTTTTTTGTTTCAGTCCATGCCAGTACCCATACTGGCTGGAGAAAGCTCAGCCACACCAGAGATCTGGTCCTTACTCTGTTTGTCAGTGTTCTCATTAGCAGAGCCCGCCCGGTGACAGCGTCCACGCTGGCGCACAGCGGGTGACAGCAGGAAGGTTTTTTTGAAGTCTTTGTTCCTTTCTGGTCTCCCCCCGTACTGCAGAGGGTGGAAGGGGAGATGCTTTGTTGGGTGCCCAGGTAATTCCTCAGCCGGCACGGGGATGTTCCCTCTGCTCTGCTCCCCACAGCCCTGCCCGGACTCGTCTGAAACGCCTCCATCAGGGAGGCTTCCTCCAGTTCTTGGGAGGTTGTTCCAGTGTCACAGAGTTTCTCCATATATGGAACGTGCCGAGTGCTCCGGTTGCTCCATCCTCGGCTTCCCGTTGTTGCTGCTTCGCCCCACAGCAGCACCCTCTCCTTCCTTTCTCCTCCTTAAATCCCCAAAGCCTCCAGTGCTTGCTGGTGCATCTCCAGTTGCATTCCCCAGGCAGCTGCTTGTTGGGTGGAATGGGAAAGGTCCTGTCATCTCCTGTAAATCATGCTTTTCCCAGATAAGACTCAGGGGCTGAACTGTTTCGTTTGGCAGAGGAAGACCCCGATAAGCTGTGCCTGGGCAGCTTCAGTGGGGCAAAGCATAGCCCTAAGGGCAAGTTTTGCCTGCTCAACATAAACGGTGTCTGCTCGTCATGCGAGAGGCCTGAGCACCAGCGCCAACGTGCAGATCTGTGAGAGGCTCTGTTATCTCTGATGGTTGAAGGCCACCCAGAGACTGTTAAAGGAGCAGTGTGTGTGAGCCGCTCCATGGAGGGCTTTTCAGCACAGGTTGCACCAGGCCTGCCCGGGGGGTGATTCTGATGAAGCTCTTACCTAAAGCTTGTCTGAAACCCCCAACTCCAAAAACCCCTTTTCTTGCCAAGTTTCCAGCAATTAGTTCATTCTAAGCCAGAAACACCGCAGGATGTGTTTGTCACGTCCTGTCCTGCCCAGATCTCAAGTTAACACAACTGAACATAAACCAAACACAACTGGGACCAAATTTGTCAAGTTTTCAGAAACAATTCACTAGTGATTTGGATGATGTCAGCTCACATGTGCTGAAAAAAATGCAAGTCGAAAAGATATTTGCTTGACCTCACCACTGTAGGAAACATTTGCAGGGTGAGCAGTTAGAAACACTTCCTGGGAATCTGTAAGGGGGTCGGATCTCAAGCAGTAATTGGAGAATAAGAAACACGTAAAACCACCAGCCTGGGGTACAGACTCATTTTTCAACACTGAAGGAAGTTTTGAAGGGGCACCATCAAAGCAAATTTTCCCATCTTGGTTCCTCTGAGTGCCTTCAATTAAGTCTGCAACCAATTCTTGAACTGGGAGCTTCTCCACTGAGAAACTGCCAAAATGTTTAGCTCCATCTGACTCAAGTGGAGCAATGTCAGTGGCACGTGTTGAGTGCAGGGTCTCTGGCTGCTCTTTTACCATCTGCATTCTGCCAGGCTGGGAGAAGAATGTTTGGGCTGTGCCATGTCTGACTGCTCAGTGTCTTGACACTTCTGTTTATCATCCCAAACCACCATTGCTCCTATTGTTTCCTACTTTTCTGTCATGGCTTAAAGGGAAAAGGAGTTAAAAATGAATCTATTCCTGTGCAGTTCTGCAAACCCTTCTGAACTCAAAAGTTTAACAGCATTGGTTCTGGCTGAGCTGAACTCACAGGTGAAATACAGGGCTCCCTCTGTGGGACTTGTGCCCCTGACCTCAACAGAACCAAGCCTTCACCCCTACATGGCTTCGGTCGAAACCACAGTGCAAGAGATGATTTCAATCCTGTTGGGATTAGCAGCTCTTCATTCCCTGGCCATGAGCAGAGGCAGCTCCTCCACGGCCGGGCACAGAGAATGCACTCAATGGCCTTTGGGCTGCAGCTTCCTCCTTAGGAAGCAGCACATGCTTGTGAGTCGGCGTATTTGCTGCTGCACCCCGTCAAATCCAAACCATCTGGGCCATCTGTTTCCCTGAACAGAGACCCGGCAGGGAGGGAAGAAGGGCCCATAAACTCTGCACAGCAGATCTCACGGAGCTTGCTTAAGGGAGATGGAGCCTGGAAACTATCTGCAGATCTTCCAGATCTGTAAGGGCTAGAAGGAGTCCATGGCCCAATGTGGTCTGCAAGGCTTCATCCAGCTGCAGAGCTCCCCTGGCATGTTCCTCTATGTGTCTTGGGGTCTTCCAAAGTGTCTTGTGGTCTGGGGGTGCTCGCCATTGCAGCCACGCTGCCTTGCACGAGGCGGGCCCCGGGTGATTGCCTGGGAGAGGGGTCTTCATGCTCTTGCAGACTGTCTCCTTGGCTGTCATCAAATCACTTCTGCGCTTGCCTTGGTTTGCCCTGCTGTGGAACAAGCTGGGAGTGTTCACCCGCTTGCAGGGAGACTTGGAAAGATGGGGAGAGTCCATGGCAGAAGCTGGGCTGGTTGGCTGTCTTCTCTGTGCCCTGAGTGCTGCCTGCACATCTGCAGAAGATCCCTTCTTGGTCTTGTCTTCTCCAGGCTGAGCAGCCATGGGTGTCTCAGCCTTTCCTCATCATAGCGATGCTCCAGTCCCCTCAGCATCTTGTGGCCTCTGCTGGACTCTCTCCAGCAGTTCCTTGTCTCTCTTGAACTGGGCAACCCAGAACTAGGCACAACAGTCCAAATGTGGCCTCATTAGGGCAGAGTAGAGGGGAGGAGAACCTTCCTTGGCCTGCTGGCCCCACACTTCTGAATGTACCCAGGAGACCATTTGCCACCTTGGCCACAAGGGCCCATTGCTGGCTTGTGGTGAACTTGCTGACCACCAGCACTCCTAGGTCCTTTTTTGGAGGGCTACTTCCCAACAGGTCAACCCCTCACCTGTACTGGTGCAGGGGGTGGTTCCTCCCCAGGCCTAATCATACACTTGTCCTGCTGAATTTCATCAGGTTCCTCTCTGAGCAATTCTCCAACCTGTCCAGATCTCGCTGAATGGCAGCACAGCTCTGGTGTGTCAGCCGCTCCTCCCAGTTTTGTGTCATCAGCAGACTGGCTGAGAGTCCACTCTGCCCTTCATCTGGGTCATTGATAAAGATGTTGAACAAGCCTGGACCCAGAACTGACCCCCAGGGAACACTGCAAGCTACAGGTGTCCAACCAGGCTCTGGACTAGATGGCAGATGGAAACCCAGCATTCACACCGGGCATAGCCAGAGGTGTTGGCAGTGCCTGGTGGCTTGCAGAGGGTCGTGTGGGTGATGAACACAGACACGCATGCAGGTAGCATGTATCCCTGTGCAGATAGCCTGTGTCCTCGTGCGTAGTCCCACTCCAACAGCTTCCGGTGTCATCCGCAGGCGCGGAGATGACATGTGTACCAACATGGATGGTGCGTGTGCGTAGCTGGCAGGGAGTGTCTATGGCAGACAGGACAGTTTCTTTTAATGACTGGTCGGTTGTCTTTTTAATTCTGCTGTTTTGTGCATGGCTGAAGCCAGCAAGGAGAGCAGTGGCAGGGGGCCAGCAAGTCTGGGTCACATGGAGCAGCTCCAAACTATTGCATAAATCCCGTCTGAAAGTGGACCTGCTTGGTGGAGTCATCTCCTTAAAGCAAAAGAAGTCCAACGCCGGGAGCATTTTGTTGCTCAGTAGCCACCGTACATCTGGCTGAAGTTGACTGGTCCAGCAGCTGGATTTGGGCTCAGCCCTGGGGCTCGTGCTGCCCCATGCTGGACACCCCTCCCTGCTGACGGTATCAATGGCCCTTCTCTTGTGCTTTCCTGTTGAGGACCTCCGAGCAGTTTACCACACTTGGAGAAGTGCAGTGACCCCAGCTTTCCAGATAGGGCCAGATCCTTATGTAACAGAGAGATAGTATTTCCAGAACGCAGAGCAGGCAGTGTCAGAGAGAGGTCGGCACTCCCAGATTGCTTCTCGGATGCCCTTGCTTTGTCACTGGCAACTTTTGCCCCTTTGCTGGTGAAAGATCCCACTGGATTTTGGAGAGGAGCAAGGAGGGGTAATTCTGCCCTTTCCTCTCTAAGATTGCACTGAATAGACTCGACTTTAAAACAATTCTCGTGGGTTTTTTGTGTGTGTGTGTTGTTTTTTTTTTTTTAAACACACTCCCACACAGTGCTGGAGTGAGCCCAAACCCCTGTGAAGCCTGTACAAAGGGATCAAGGGTGGGCCCGGCTAGAGCGCAGCAGCGAGCTGGTAAGAGGGAGCTGGTGGTCCAGAGGCAGCAAGGGTGTTCCCTGCTCACCCGGGCTGGTACTGAGGTGCTGGCTGGGGCATGGAGATCCAGGCTCAGACCACTTGCCTCTTGACTTTGAGCTGGTAGCATCAGTCTGGCTTTCCCCCATTGCTGGTGAGCACCTTTGGATGGGGTTGGATCTTCTTGTAACGGCGTGAAAGCAGCATCTCCGCAAAGGGCAAACTCTTCATTTGACCCCGCAGTGGCTGGGATGGTGTCTGCAAAGAACTGCTCTCAGGGTGGGACAAAACAGCCCTTCAAGCGAGGTGGGCTGCAAGGGATGTTGTAGGTCCCCTTCCAGCCCAGCAAGCCCTTGTCCTTCCTCCAGCATGGGCTTAACAGGAGCAACCAGGCAGGTGAGAGGATCCTAAAGAGTTCTGCAGAGCCGTGCAGGCAGTAACCATCCCATGGCTGGAGGCTGCTGTTTTCTGGTGAACAGCGATAACTACGTGTTTCTAATTCTTTGCTCGCCATGCCCCCAGAGAGGCCAGGCTTGGAGCAGCAAAGCAGATTAAGGTTCAAGTTCTTGTTTTCAGTTCTGCAGACCTGTGACTTTAACCCATTTTTTGCATTCTGCAGCTGATGCTCCCAGCAGTGAGCTGCTGATTTTTCTGGTTTTAACCCCCAAGGCTACTCCAGAGCTGAGAAATGACTTCCAGTGGAAGTCCTGTCATGCTGGCAGGATGGCTGCAAAAAGACTTCTGCCATCTGCAGCTCGGCGTGCTTTCAACTTGGCAGTCCGGCCAAATATTTTGTCGGGAATATCAGGACGGTCTCTTGCTGAAAGCCGGGGAGGTCTCGGGAAGCTTTGGATCCACCCGCGGGCTCACCAGCCACCCGGCCAGGAGGTGCAGCACGGCGGGGGGAGCTGCGCTGTTTACTCTGTCCTCAGGAACGTGCAAGAACCTGCCAGGAGCCGGGGTGGTGGGTGGTGACTGCACACACATGAAACACCCACTGCCCCAGGGCAGTGCAGCAGGCCAGCAGCCCCTGGAGAGGGCCAGCAGCCCCTGGCTAGCAGCAAGCACCCAGCAGCACTGGCAACCCAGCGCCTGGGGGGGAGGGACCTGCCTGGTGCCATACCCAGGGGAGTCAGGGTGGTGAGAAGGATTCAGGAGCAGTTCCAAGGGAAAGGAGGCAAGAGGGTTGTCAGTGGCTTTCTTGTCCCCAGCTACCTCAGCACAGCAGAGACAGGGACCTGGTGGAGTGAGGCCAGAGGAGCCCCAGCAATGCTGGGAGGGCTGGATCCCCTCTGCTGGGAGCCAGGCTGGGAGAGCTGGGGGGGTTCAGCCTGGAAAGGAGAAGGCTCTGGGGAGAACTTCTGGGGGCCTTGAAGTGCTTCAAAGGGCCTGTCAGAAAGATGGGGACAGAGTTTTGAGCAGGGCCTGTTGGGACAGGACAAGGGGGTGGTGGTTTAAATTAAAAGAGGGAGGTTTAGACTGGAGAGGAGGGAGAGATTTTCAACACTGAGGGTGGTGAGAGCCTGGCCCAGGCTGGCCAGAGAGGTGGTGGATGCCCCAGCCCTGGCACCATTGCAGGGGAGGTTGGCTGAGACTCTGAGCACCCTGCTCTGGTTGCAGAAGGCCCTGCTCAGTGCAGGGGGTTGGACCAGATGACTTTGAGGTGTCCCTTCCCACCCAAACCAGTCTGTGATCTATGATTCTATGCTTCCTTTTCCCTCCTTATGCTGCAGATGGTGAAGAGACAGTGGAGGTGCTGGTAGAGATGGAAAAGTTAGTGGTATGGAGAGTGGCTGGGTGCAGAGGTGGGAGAGGAGAGAGATGTCCCCTTTGGCCATGAACTGCAGACAGGCCCTGTCTGTGCCTGGCTGTAAGGGCTGAGGTCTGGTTTCTTGCTGCAGTCATGACTGGCCTGTTAAACTGGGCTTACAGGTTGGCTGCGTGGAAGTTGATGTTTGATTGGCTTGGTAGAAAGTGCAAGAAAACAACTAATTCTCCTTGAAGAAAATCACTAGAGTAGTGTTGTTGTGTTTTATTTTTTTTATATCTGGCCAGAGCCATCTGACTCTGTGTTTTCTTATGCTAACAAGGCTGGCCTGGGTCACTGGGGGTGGCTTTCTGCTGGACACCTTGGTGGCAGAGGTGGCCACGGGCACGTGCAGCTCTCTGCAAGGCTGACCACACAAAGGTGCCATCGAGTTGTCTCTGGAGAGTTAGGACAGTCCCTGGAGACCTCACGAGGGAGTTATCTACTCCTATTTGGGAAGGAGCTTTCAGCTGAGGGTTTACAGTCAAAACCTGTGGGCCTCCACAAAGCAGCAACAGCAGGTGAGAAGGGAGCTGTGTTTTGAGAAAACACAAGATTATCATCCTGAAAAGACTTCAGGATCATCATCCGTGGGTAGGGCACTGCGAGGTTGGCAGTGTGGCCACGGTGGGCAGCTGTGGTAACAGCCCTGTGGGTGGTGGGCGAGCCTCAGAAATGTGGTGGTGCTGCTGCCAGTGCCTCTCCGTGGCACCGGCACGGCCCGTGAGCTCCGCATCCCAGCACCCGGCAGATCCCACCATCTCTAGCTTGGCTGACAAAGAAAATGAGGCCTGTGGAATGAGCCGTGTGTTTGCAGCTCTTCCCCTCCCAGTGATGACTTTTGAACTGGTAGGACAATTTCAAATTGGAGTGGGTGGAGGAGCAGAAATCAGTTTGGTGCTGTGTTCGCAGGGGCTGGCACAGCAGTTGTGTAGCTGCCCTCTGGCCAGGTCCAAGGAGCTGCCGGTGGGGTCTGAAGTGCTGCTCAGCCTGTTGGCAGGGTTGGGAGGGAGCCAGGGCTGAAACTGGCCACGCCGTGGGACATGGCACTGCCATAGCCCCAGTGTGGTTAGGAAGTGCCCCATTTTACAGCCTCGGGAAGGAAGGATTAACCACGAGGGCCAGCGACTTTATTCATTCATTAACGGCACAGACCAGAAACACTGTTTGGGACACTGGTCTTACTGGTCTCACTGCTCGCAGGCGCCGCATGTCAGGAGGATGTCAGTGGAAGGGCTGGGAGATGGAGGGGGGAGTGAACTGCAAAAATTTCCTCCCACCAGGGAAAGCTGGAAGCAGAAATCTGTGTTTGTATTTATTTGTCTCAAAAAAAAAAGGGAGAAGGACACCTGAGCTCATAATTTGCAAAAGTTGGATGAGAAACCTGGAAGCTGCTGGGCCCTGCATCTTTAAAAGCAGTTAAATTCCTCTTCTCTGCACTAGGAGGCACCTTGAACCTTCCTCTTGGCCCTGAGCAGAGCCCATCTGCTTCCTATTACCTTCCCATAAAGCTGCCTCCCCGGCCAAGGAGCGGGCCTTTCAGGGAATTCTGTCTGCAGCCCCAGTGTTGAAATTAGTAACAGTTGTCATCTGTTTTTCTTTCTCCTCTCTTCTCTTCTCTTCTCTTCTCTTCTCTTCTCTTCTCTTCTCTTCTCTTCTCTTCTCTTCTCACTTTATTCCATCTTGGATCGTAAACCTCCTTCCTCAGCCGCCCCCTTCTCACGTGTTTTGTCTGGAGATTAGAAAACATTTCTCCACTGAGAGGGTTCTCAACCACTGCAATGGTCTGCCCAGGGCAGTGGTGGAGTCACAATCCCTGGAGGCATTTAAATGGCTTGTGGACCTGGTGCTCAGGGACATGGTTTAGTGGGGAGCTTGCAGCATTGGGGTCGAAGGTTGGACGGGATCATCTTGAAGGTCTCTTCCAACCAAAGACGTCCTGTGATTCTGTGATTCCTTTTCAGTGCGGGAAGAGGCAACCTGGAAGCTGCCACCGGCTCTGGTGGTACCGTCCCCGCTCCCCTTCATCCCTGATGCCGCTGTCTCCTCGGGTGGCCCAGTTTGGCTTAGCTTGGCCTGGCTCGGCTTGGCATGGCTCAGCCCAACCCGCGGGTTCACGCGGTGAAAGCCACCTTGGCGCAGGGAAGGGGGACCGTCGGCTGCTTGTGGGGCGCCTGCCAAGGACAACGAATTCCTCAGGAAGGAGCAAATCGGAAGCAGCCCAAGTGAGGGAGGCACGAGACCGGAGAGGTCACCCCGTGGCCCCTCCGCTCTGGCATCCCGCTGGCCCCCCCCCTCCCCCGCTCGGGCCTGGGCTCCCCAGGCCTGCCTCTCACCGCTGCTCGGAAAGCAAAATCTGACAAGTGAGGTTATGGAAAACTTTGTAGGTACTGAGGCAGCTGCAGAGCCCGCGCTCCTCCAGCCCGCTCCTCCTTGGGCCGGGTCTTCCCCTCGCTCGGCGGGGTCTCGGAAGTGAAGCGCCACTGGGAAGGGGCCACGTTTTCCTTTCCTTCGGGAAGGGATCCATGCTGGGCCCTTCCCCCAGCCTGGCTGACGGGAATTTTGCAGCTGTGATTCTCTGCTCCAAATGTGCCTCCTTCCCCCGGGGTCAGGGCTGCAGGAGCCTGGCGCCTGCTGCTCCCTCCCGGCCCCTGTTCCAGGGGATGCTGAGAGCTGGGACCAAAGGGGAAGGGCAGAGTGGAGGCGAGGGCACCGGTCCTGACTGCCGCGGCTCAGGGTGGCTGAGAGGCGAGGGAAGGATGGGAAATAGTGACAGCCTTGAGGAAGCAAGTTCAGCAGCTGGAAAACAAGAAAGATTAGTAGTGTGAAGCCCAGGAGAAAAACTCCTTCAGCTGAGCAGCTTTCTGTCCGCAGACCTTGGAGCCGTGACAGGATTTAAAGGCTGGAACCTCGAGCTTTAATAGATGCTGAAAAATGCTGACTTAGGAGAGGGCTGCAGCACGCCCGGCTTTCGCTTTGCCTCTCTCCTTTTCCAGTTGATTTCCTGCAGCCCGGCGGGCAGCTGGCACAGAGCAGCTTTGCAGCACCCTCGGCACCCAGCCGTGCGTGGCTGTGGCCCCGGCTCTGCCCTTCTCTGTGCCTCAGCCCTGTGGCAGAGAGGGACTGGGCTGTCAGGTTTAAGCAGATGATTTATTTGAACTCCCAGGTTCAACTGTAAGGTCCAAGCAAACCAACTGTTGGGATTCTAATCCACCGGCAGTGCAGGTTTTATGAATACAGTGGCAGAATGCACTATTGCAAATTAAAAGGCAGAATGCACTGTAACAAATTGGAAAGCGTGCTAAATATTGCACTGGTGGTAATCGCCTGTTTTTGCAAGCCGACAGCACGCTAAATACTCGCTCCCCACGCCAGGGAAGGGCTCTCCATCTTGGAAAAGTCACCTTGGCCGATGTCCTGACCAAGGGGGAAGGGTCTCCACGCAGGTGAGCATTGGAGAGGCGACTACCCCTTCCTAAGCTAAAGATCAGCACTTTTGTCCCCTGGTGTCTGAGACTGATTTTACAGTTTGAATACACAAGGTTGTGGCTGAACCCTCTAGGGTGGTTGTGCCAAAACCATGCCTGATGGGATTGTGCTGGCAGGGTACACAAAAGTTACGGGGTGAAACCCACCCCTGAAGCCCTCCAGGCTCTCTTTATGTTACTTTCTCAGGAAGCCGAATAGTTGTTTGAATTGAGACTCAGGGTGTGGAGGATCTGCAAGGCTCAGCTCAGATTTGGGTTCTTTGTGTGGTGCAGCATTGCCAACTCAAGGCTGAGCCATCTATGCAGCTCCCTGTGTGTCATCTCTGCCTAGACAGGGCCACAGATGGGCAAACCAAGGCTGAGTCACCTACACAACCCCCTGTGAGTTGCCTGCATGCACCAGATGGTACTGAAACTTGCTTATGATCTATGAGCCAGAAAACCCCTACAAGCCAGGAGGTGATGCTACAGAGGATGCTGTCACCAGGTGGATGTGGCCTAATGGACCCATGGTGTTGACCTCAGCATCCCTGCATGGTGCTGGGAGAGGGCAGAATTCCTGCCCAACCCTCCTGCCTCTGCTGCCTGCTTCTCTTCACCTGCCACGGGTGAGCATTGCAGCCTGAGATGGGATTTAGACAGTTTTTCACCCATTGGGCAGTTGATGCTCACAGTCAACGATAGAACAAGAGGAAATGGCCTGAAGTTGAACCAGTGGGGTTTCAGAATGGATATTGGGAAGAATTTCTTTACTGAAAGGGTTGTCAGGCATTGGAACAGCTTGCCCAGGGAGGTGGTGGAGTCACCATCTTTGGAGGTGTTTAAGAGCCGGGGAGATGCTGTGCTTAGGGACATGGTTTGGTGGTTTTGAGAGGGCTGGGAATAAGGTTGGACATGATGATCTTGAAGGTCTCTTCCAGCTGAAACAATTCTGTGATTCTATGGGTGTGGATGTCATGTGCAGCCTTCGAGGCTGCCATCATGGGTGTTGTGTCTGCGCTTTGCAGAAACCAGCCTGGCAAGTTGCACCAGAGGTGATGGGAGAGACCATCCCAAGGCCTTGCTGATGGTCTTTTGCCATTTTTAACTGTAAATAAACAGTTAAAAACCTTAACACTAAAAATCTGGAATTCCTAATTGTGGTTTAGAGATGCATGATTCATCCTCTCAACATTTCTGTCTAGTAGGGAAAAATCATTAACTTATTAATGATTGGGGTAGGAGTCATCTCCCTGGCTACTTCTTGTACCTCACCTATGAGTCTCTGGCCTGTGATGGGAGTTATTCCAAGCCCCCACAGCACAAATATTATTAACTGCATAGTAAAGATGGGAAAACAGAAGTAGAAATGAAGTCCCCTGAGGACATGAGGTGAAAAGGACCACTTCAGACCCCAGGAGGAACCAGGCTCTCCTGCCCTGTGCTCTAGCCAGGGGTTAGACTTTGCTATTTAAAACACACAAGAGCAGAGCAAAGTGAAGGGTCATGATGTTAAGTCAAGTGTTTCCTTACCAGGTGGGGGCCATACAAGTGCCATGGCTATTGACACCTTTGCAAAGAGCATCATCCTCCCATCTCCAGCCCAGTCTCATCTTCCCGGCGGCTCCAGAGCATCTGTCCTGCCTTTCCCTGCCATTCTGCTGTGCCAGTCGTGGCTGCATCACTGCTCTGAAGTCAGGCGTCGGGATGTATTTATCTGTCGCCTTTGCGGGAACATTTGCATTTTGCTGCAGGGCTGCTCTTGAGGAGAGCATCACAGAATCCCAGCATGGCTGGGGTTGGAAGGGGCCTCTGGATATGATCTGGTGCCATCCCCTGCTCCATCCAGCAGGGTCGCCCATAGCAGGGGGCCCAGCAGCGCAGGGTCCAGGTGGGTTTGGAATCTCTCCAGACTCCACAACCTCTCTGGGCAGCCTGGGACAGGCTTTGACACCCTCACAGCAGAGGAGTTTCTCCTCGTGTTCAGGCTAAACCTCCTGGGTTCCAGTTGGTGCCCAGTTCCCCTTATCCTGTCCCTGGGCACCACTGAGAAGAGTTTGGCCCCATCCTCTTGCCCCCCAGGGACCCTTTAGCTCTTGCTCAGCATTGCTCAGCTCCCCTCTCAGGCTGCTCTTCTCCAGCTGCACAGCCCCAGGGCTCTCAGCCTTTGCTGGCCACAGAGATGCTCCAGCCCCTCAGCATCTCTGTGGTTTCTGCTGGGCTCTCTCCAGCAGCTCCTTGGTATCACTATTCCGATATCTGGGATTCTCCGGGCTGTAGGTAGGTGTGTGCCATGTTCATTACATGCACCATCTAGTCTCTGGATAGAAACAAAACCCACAGGCTTTATGCAACTCTCTGGCGCATTGTGAGTTTTGTGCAATTGCCTCAGACCGAGTGGAAATTATCTGCAAGCCAAATATCTTTCACTGAAGCAATTAGCAAATCATTTTAAATAACAAATACAACTGGAATCTCACAATCCATTTGTGGATAGAGCTGAGGGTAAGGGTGACTGCACTGAATGGGTCCTTTGTTTTCCATCACTTTTTTAGGTTTAGCCAACACACTCAGAGCAAGTGCTCGGCTCTCCGTGCAGTGACAGTCAGCGAAGAGCATTTTAAAGTCAGGGACACTGGAGTTGAGAGGATTTCTAGGTTCCTGTTCACTACCACTCTCCTAATGCTTTTATTTCATGCTCTCCTTTAAGAGATCAGGTAGCTGAGACCGGGTCACTCCTCAGTCTGTGCTTCCTCGTGGGTGTTTCCCCAGGACAAAGGGTTCCGGATTATTTTGGTCAGCTTTCCTCACGTATAAGGTACACCCCAGCCCGTCAGTGCCGCTGCCAGAGCGGAGTGAGGGCTGCGCCGGGAGCAGAGCTCACCCCTGGGAGAGCACCCGGGTGTGCAGCATCCCCATAGCAGGTTAACAGGGCTCTCCCATGCTGCAACCTGACGTGTTAATGGCATTTGCCTTCCCTTCCCAGCCTTATTCCCCTTTTTCTATCTCCCTTCTCTAAGTGTGGGACTTTCCTCATTCATGCTGCACACTGTTTTCTCCCTCACGTCCTTCTCCTCCACCCTTTGCTCCCCCTCTGCCCATCTCCCGTTTGCTCATCCCCCCTCTCCTCAGCAGGGGCAATGCCACCGAGAGCCTGCAGCCCTTCGCATTAGCCCATGGTGACCCCGCGGCGCTGGCCCGGGCACAGCAGCCTGCACAGACACCGTCGGGATTGCTGCATTGGGGAGAGCACGGAGCGGCCGAGGATGCCTGCTGAGGGACCGAGGACTCCTGTCTCTACATAAGCGGTGGCCGAGGGAGAGACATGTTGGGACAGCACCCTTTCAGCTGGCACAAGACTCCCTGCGCTGAGACGAGGACCGCTAACCATGGCAATAGCTTGGAGGCTTCTCACGTGGACTGTCATCTTCAGTGCGGCTGTCTGCAACTTTCCCGGTTACACGTTCCAGTCACAAGGTAGGGATCTTATGAATGTCTATAAATAGCTGAGGGGTGGGTGTCAAGTGCAAGGGCACAGTCTCTTCTCCATGGGGCCCAGTAGTAGGGCAAGGAATAATGGGTATAAGATAGAACATAAGAAGTTCCACCTCAGCATGAGGGGAAAGTTCTTCACTGTGATGGAGCCTGGCCCAGGCTGCCCAGAGAGGTTGTGGAGTCTCCTTCTCTGGAGAGATTCCACCACCTGGAGAAACCCACTTGGATCTGTTCCTGTGTGGGCTGCCCTGGGTGACCCTGCTCTGGCAGGGGGGTTGGGCTCGATGATCTCCAGAGGTCCTTCCCAATGCCACCATTCTGTGATTCTATGATTGCTGAGGGGAGCTGGATCCACCTTCCTCCACTGGCAGAAACCCTAATGCTGGCCTCAGGGGAAGTGTGGGAGTAATGCTGAGTATGAAGAGTACGTGGAGATACCTCAAACTCTGCTCACTGTACTGCAGCGGAATTCCTCCCACTGAATTTGCAGGTGTTTTCCATTGACCTCTGCGGAAAGGATGTGTTTTACTCTTGGATGTTACACTCCTTGACCTTTTGCAGAACTCAGACCAGTGCAAGATGAGACTTAGAAAGTGAAGGGGATGTGGTAGCCATAGAGGAAGCTCTTCTTCCATCCGGCATCCTCAGCTGAATAGAAGCTTTGTCACCAGGAGGGCCATGTGTGTGTAGCCAGCCTTGCGAGCATCCTCTGCACGGATGGCGAGGATGGCTCTACTGGAGCTTGCAAATCCTCGGTGCAGCTGAGGCTGGAGGAGCAGGTTTAGTTTGTACACACGTTTCTCTAAGTGCTGCTGCTAGTAAATGCTCAAACCTGCTCAGGAGTGAGCACTTAGAATCAGAATTGTAGAATCATAGAATAGTTTCAGCTGGAAGAGACCTTCAAGATCATCATGTCCAACCTTATTCCCAGCCCTCTCAAAACCACCAAACCATGTCCCTAAGCACAGCATCTCCCCGGCTCTTAAACACCTCCAAAGATGGTGACTCCACCACCTCCCTGGGCAAGCTGTTCCAATGCCTGACAACCCTTTCAGTAAAGAAATTCTTCCCAATATCCATCCTGAAACCCCCCTGGTTCAACTTCAGGCCATTTCCTCTTGTTCTGTTGCTTGTCACCAGGGAGAACAGACCATCTCGGGCCTCACTACAACCACCCTTTGGGTAGTTGCACAGAGCAATAAGGTCTCCCCTCAGCCTTCTTAAGGCTAAACAGCCCCAGATCCTTCAGTCTCTCCTCACAAGAGACACGCTCCAAACCTTTTCCAAGCTTGGTAGCCACCTCTGTACCCTCTGCAGCACCTCAGCGTCTTTTCTGTAGAGAGGGGCCCAAGACTGGACACAGTATCGGAGGTGTGGTCTCACCAAAGCTGAGTACAGAGGAATGATCACCTCCCTGCTCCTGCTGACCACACTATTCTTGATCCAGGCCACGATGCTGGTGGCCTTCCTGGCCACTTTGGCACACTGATGGCACATGTTCAGCTGCTTGTCAATCAACACCGCCATGTCCTCTGACTGGCAGCTCTCCAGCCTCTCCTCCCCAAGCCTGGAGCACTTTGTACCTATCTTGCGTGTCCTTCTGTTTCCAATGGTCTTGTGTTTAAACGCAGAGCCACACGTGCAGGTGATTGCAAGGAAAGCAGAACGTGGGTCTGTTGTACACAGATTTGTGCCTTTGTGCATGATTTTATTCCAGGTTAGGAGTGAAGGGACTGGGAAGTGAGATGGGCTGCCTTGTACCCAGCCCGGAGTAGAAATACAGCCTGGGAAGGTAATGCAGGGGAGTCAAATTGCTCAATGCTAATTTGCCTTTGTGCCTGTCTCTTAAGAGGCAATGTGAACACTCCCATCAGGCACCAGAAGCAGGGAGAAAGAGCTCCCGAGTTAGACATTTATCTGGGTGAGGTGTTGAACCCTCGGCAGCGTAATCAATCACGCAGCCCCAGTCGCGAAACACCACGTGTGCGTGGGGCCAGCATGGGTGCTGCGGCTGTGCCATTGAGTAGCACAGCACCCGGGCTCTAGTTACAATGGCCATGGGTTGTTTGTGAAGCAGAACTGGAAAGAGGAAGAAAGGCAACTGAAAGCCATGCACTGGGCAGGGTCTGAGCGCCTCATTGCTAAGCACAGGGCACTGTGGTACCACAGCTTGTGCCTGCCAGAAAGCTGGGGAGGGACTTTTTCTAAGGGCTTGTAGTGCTGGGACAAGAGGTGATGGCTTCAAACTGTCAGAGGGAGATTTAGATGAGAAATTAGGAAAAAGTTCTTCACTCTGAGGGTGGTGAGACCCTGGCCCAGGTTGCCCAGGGAAGCTGTGGATGCTCCATCCCTGGAATTGTTCAAGGCCAGGCTGGATGGGTCTTTGAGCAACCTGTTCTAGTGGGAGAGGTCCCTACTCAGGGCAGGGGGGCTGGAACAGGATGATCTTTAAGGTCCCTCCCAACCCAAACCATTCTGTGACTCTGCCAAGCGAGTCACATACCCAGGGGTGTGTCTGCTGTGCAAAGTGCAGGGTTATACAGGAGGATTGTCTTGAATCTGAAACAAACAGGGTTTTTTTTTCCTTTTCACCAAAGCTTCTGGCAGTGCCTGGGGTGGCTGTTCTGGGCCTCCGTGCCTGTCAGTTCACACCTCACTCCATCTGCAGCGTGGCATCCACAGCACAGCGATGCTCTGACAGGGCTTCGCTGCCAACTCGCCCCCGTCCTGACTCACAGCAACTCGGATCCTCCCTTGCGCACGCGTACCCAGCACCATTTCCTAACACACCTCGCTCTGACCCCAGGGGCTCACCGAAATCACAGCTCAAGCATCTGTGCTCCCCAAGACACTGCCTTCCCCTGAGCACATCTGAGGGATGTGTCTCAGCCCGTGGTGTTGCTGGGAGCACGGTGCTGTGCGAGTACCAAGCTGGGGATTGCAGCCCATCCCCTAACTAGTCCCTGTCCTGTCCCAAGGGTCAGGCTGCCCCATGGGCCCCCCTTGCTCTCAGAGAGCACTTTTTTAGTCTCCTTGCATCCAGAACAGTTGGCATCAGGCTGTTGATGTTACTCAACACTTCTCTTCACCATGCTGCTGAGATAGTAAGTACATAATCCTCACAACACCCTTTCAAGAGGGCAAAACGCTCTTATCTTCTCTTAGCAGCTGGAGGTATGGAGAATAAAGGCCAATGTTTTCAACAAGCCACTGATTTTGACCAAGCAACTTGCTCCAGTCTGCAGCAGGCAGGATTCATGTGCCCGGGGTGCACAACTCCAGATCAGTGTATTAGTTTTATGCGGGAAGAAGATTAAGGTATCGTAGTCATGAGCTGTAATTATCTTTGTGGGAAATAGCAGCCCGGTGTCGAAAGTCTCCTCAAGCCAGCAGAGATGTATCCAGGGTCAGATGTAACGTGCACATTCGGGCTGCAATTTTGACCTGTGCGGGGAATTGCAGCTGAAACAGTTGCCTGGGGATTCAGCACACGTCTCACCACTGCTGGCTGGTTTGTAACCAAAAGGACATTTTCTGCTTGTTTAATTTAGATTAACTGCAGTGATAGGTCAGACAGTGCCTGTTTCTAGAGTGTTAGGGGAGGCCGAGCTCACTGTCCCTGGCTCACACGTGAGCCAAAGGACCCTTGGAGGATGTGATGAGACTCTTACAGTGCCAAGGCAGCCTGGAGCACTTTCCACAGCCAGCCCTTAGGAATCATGTCTGGGCTGCAGCTGGGGCTCCTCTTTGCTCTGGTGACAAGACCAGAGCAAACATCTCCTTCCTTTTCATCCTCTGAGCAGCTCTGTAATGAGAGAGGCAGTGGTGAGCATATGAGGAGGGAACAGAATCATCCCTCTTCCACTTTCACCTTTCCCCTTATCATCTTTTTGTTCAGCTGACCCCTCTGCCTCCCCCATGCCCTTTCTCTTCCTCCACCATCCCTGAACCTGCAGATGTGTGTTCCCTTTCCACCAAAACCAGGGCACCAAGGTACCTCTGCCCACACCCCATCCCTCCAGCTACCCAGCTTTCTCCCTTGCCCTCTTCTGGGAGATTTGTGGTCCTTCGGGGGTACCCAGTGTCCTGCACAGTTACGGGCTGATTTTCCTGGAGAAAGGCTTTTTATAGCATCTCTTTTGAAGCAGTTTGACAGCTCTCTGGAAACACCAGGCTGCTATCAGCAGCACAGACCCTTCTGATAGAGTGCTGCACATGGCAGGCCAAGAGCTATTAATATGGTGTGAAGTAGCTGAGAGGTCAGAGAGCACATGGTGGCTTTGCTGGAAGAAAAGAAAGAACGGTGCCGCTCTTGCTGTTGGGAGCTCTGGCTATGGCCTGGAATATGGGGGCCATGACCAAGGCAGGGCTCAGCAAATGAAGGAGTTAGGGAATGTCCGTGATGTTGGGTGGAATACACAGGTTTAGGGAGTGAAAGAGATCCTGATCCCTAGAGCCTTGTCTCATCTTTTCCATTTTTAGAGGGGAAGGAGCCAGCTGTGACACTGGACGAGGACAGCGGCTTCTTCCTGGTGTTGAAAGTCTCTCTTCATTATTTGTTCCATTTGTGGCATCCCCACTCTAATGCATCACTTTCTAAAATCTTGATGTGATGCTCTTAGTTCTTTCTTCCTGTGCCTCAGTTCCCAGAGTGATGCCCCGGAGAGGTGCCCTGTGACTGGCACTGCAGCAGAAGCAGCTCCTCACAAACAGCCTCCCCCGCACTCTGGACACTTTTTGTCCTGGATGTACCTTGCAGGTCAGGACTCAAGACCACAGCCCAGGGTCCCAGGCCTTCTGTAGCCACTGCACACACAAACCTCCTTCCAGTTCACTATTCTGCAAGCCCACGTGGACTGCAGAGAGGGAAAAAGGAAAACAAGAAGCTTCTGACAGCAAATTTTTCCAAGCCTTGAGGTCATTGCTTAAGTGCAAATAGTCCCTCCTGTTTGCCCGGCCGCATCATACGTGAGTTGGTGCAATGCAGGAGAAGCTGGAGCGTAGGAAGTTAAAAAACTAGTAATTATTTCTGGCTTGTTGAGGCAAGGGAGAGGTCCCAGGAGTGCTTATGGCTTGGAAGGATGGGAGCTAACCCCTAAACCCAGCTGGTGGGAAGGACTGTCCCATTAGCGGTGGCCAAGGGAACTGCTCAGTCAGGCTCCCCCACTGGAAAACACACTAGAGGAGAAGGAAACTTTACAGTGCTGCCATGTGGGAAGAGTGTAATTTGGGGTCCAAATTTATGATGGCTGGGAAGGCTTTGAGGATGGGTGCTGTGGAGCCAGGCAAAACACAGCCACCCCAGGGCATCCTGACCTCTTTTGTTTGTTTAGGAAACTACAAAGAGGGTGCAGAAAGCACAGGAAGAATCTTCCTGACTGAAAAGAGGGCAAATCTCTGCCAGTCCCTGAGAAAACCTCCAGCCATGCGGGACTCAGGACTACAGACTGTGCTGGGTGGAGCTGGCCTGTCCAGTGCCTGACTTGTTACACCTTCCGCTGAAGCCTCTGGTACTGGGCCTGTCAGAGGCAGTTCAACCTCCAGTCAGATCCAGTTTGGCAGCCCCTCTGACATTTGTTTGGAAAATGAGAAATTTCTGTCAAGGTTGCAGAGTGCCAGTTCCTTTGACAGCCAAAAGTCAAAGAAACCCGGCATTGCCGGGTGAGTGCAGGCAGATGGTTTTGACAGTGACCTTGTCAGAGCATATTTCCTAAGTGGTATGAGACGGGCTCCAAAACGCAAGTGCCCCAGAGAAGGTGCTAAGCCAGGCTGATAAGATAAAGAGCACCAAGCTGGTGAGCTGGGAAGGCAGGATGGTGTCATAGATAGACACCTGGCTAGGGAATCAGGATGTCTGACTTCTTCTCTTGCTGCCTTTTCAGCACAGCTGGTTTACCCTCTTTCTTTGATCACAACATTGGCATTGCAAGGACGTTGGCTCTGTGGCCCTCAGGAGGAGGCCCAGGACCTAATGCAGCTGTGACCGGGGTGCTGTTACTGTGCACGTTATCAAAGAGGAGTTAGCAGGTCCATGTGGCAGCTGTAGATGTTTTGAAGAACCCATGGTTCCTTAGCGAGACTGCCTTCTCCTCAGCCCCAAGGCTCCTTCTGGCTCATTTGGAAGAGACCGTGTTGCTGACTTTGTTACTGAAGGGATCTGGATTAAAATAACCCAGCCACAGAGTGTGACTCTGCCCAACCTCAGTCCCTCTGACTGGAGGTGGAGATGTCAGGGACAGTCCAGGTCCGGAGCCAGAATGTGGGTGTCCCGAATGGCCCTTTGGCCCAGCCTTCTCTCCATCACCTGTGGAGGAAGGAGATTACTCTCTGTAGGCTCAGGGCCTGTTGATCCCCCAAGGCTCTGTAGGCTGAAGAGCTTTGGGAATACCCCCAGGACCCTGCAGCCGCTCTGTGTCGGGACCCTGTCCCTCCACCCTGCACTGGCTGCGGCTCAGCTGTACCCAGGCACTGCCGGCTCTGCGCTGAAGCGACTGGGTCTTTGACTCCCTTTGCAGTAGGTCATTCCTCCTGTGTTTGCTTTCCCTCCCCAGAGGAGTTCCTCTCCAGCCTCGATCACTATGAAATTGCCTTCCCCATCCAAGTGGACCGAAACGGGGACTTCCTCACCTTTGACGTCAGAAGCCAGCTGAAGCAACGGCCTCGACGCAGTCTGGGCTCCTTGCCCTACGAGCCATCTGAGCAGCAGGTTTTCTACAAAGTCTCTGCCCACCGAACGCAGTTCCTCCTCAACCTGACACTGCACTCCAACCTGCTGGCTGAGCACTTCACGGTCGAATACTGGAAGCAAGACGGCGTGGACTGGCAACATGATTTCCATGAAGACTGCCACTATGCCGGCCACTTGCAGGACCAGTACCTGAACTCAAAGGTTGCCATCAGCAACTGCAATGGACTGGTGAGTGTCTGTCGTTTGCCCAGCCAAGGGGCAATGCTGACAACCAGAGCTGCCCATAAAGCAGAGCTCCTTGCTGCCTCTTTGGTCTTTGCTGTAGAAGTGCAACCCACTTTGGGTCCCAGCAGGTGGGTCCGTGGTGGTGGGAAAGCCTTGGGGTCGGTGTCAAGCTAGAATATTGTGACTGGCATCAAAAGTCAGCTGAGGGTGAGAAGACCATGTTCCTTCACTACATCTGTAGGGGTTTCTGACCTGTGTTTTGCTTGTAGTCCAGTTTCTACCAAAGTCAATGGGCATTTTTCCACTGATTTTAATTGGAATGGGATTTTCCAGGCTCTAGACCATTATTCTGGCTCTTGCAGGCTCTCCCCTCAACTTCCAACAGCAAAATAAATGTTTCGCATGTGCTAGTGAGGAAGAAGTGCAGGAGAGCAGGAATTCCACAGCACAACTGGGAATGTCAGAAGTGCATTGAAATCCTTACAACTGCAGATACATTCCTGTGGATCCCGATCACTTCTGTCCAGAGTTCAGGAGTTAAAATTGGGACTTCTGGGAGAAAAACTGGAATAATCAGTTTTTCACTATGAAGAAGAGAACATCAAGATGATGTTCCTCCAAACCAGCAAGGCTGCTGCAGAGAGGATGGGAGTTGTTGATTTTGCATGTCCTGACAGCTAAAACTAGACACCGTGGTCTTAAATAGCAGCAAAAAAAGATTAATGGCAGACATCAGTGGTAAGGATAGTTCAGCTCTGGGATGGATTGCTTGGAGAGTGCGTGGCCCCTACATTGTTGGAGATCTTTAAGAAGAGGCCAGGCAAATACCTCTGAAAAATACTCCAGGTATGATTCATTAGCTCTTCCAGCATTGGGAATAGACTAAGGGCTTCCATCCTTATTTTTTCTGTGTTTTTTCTGATATTTCTGGCTCACAAAGCACATTTCATGACCTGCCAGATGGAGGGATGGAGCAAACATAGCCCATTAGTGAATCCCAAGGAGGATGGTTCCCTTGGAGGGGTAATGTGTAGAAAAAGACTCCGTAGGCCAGATTCATATTTATGCTGCGGCCCCACCTCTTTGCGCGTTCTGGCAGGGTGGAAGAGCTTCCAAATGGGACTGAATTCACATCTGATTTATAGCTAAAGGACACTCGCCAGAACAGTGCTGTGGGTGATTAACAGAGATGAGAATCTGACTCATTATATCATAGAGTCTAATGTTTCTATCTGACAGCCAAAAATCAGAGCTGCACAACCTCTCGGTTCCCTTGTTGGCCCTTTGTTTAGAGATGGGAATTCTGCTGAAGCCTGGGACAATTTACTGGTGTTCATGAAAGCGCTGAAGGGTGACCTGGGTGCTGCTGGCTCAGAAGGGGTCTGGCACTCGCCTGCCTGCCCACTTCAGAGGGCAACGAGTCCAGGACAAGCAATGGCCCCGCAGTGCTTGTCCAGGGATGGTTTAGTCCATGGGCTGTGTTTAGCTCTGGAGAGATACCAGGGGCTGTCTGGAGGAAACCGCAACTAGGCAGAGAGGGAGGGAGGGTCATCCAACAACCTCTCCTCTTCCCAAACTCTGTCCTTCTGCCCTCGAGAGCTCCGGACATCAGCCAGGAGGGGGGAGGAGGTTTTCTGGGTTAGTGAGGACAACAAAGTCAGGAATTTGGACAAGAGGAATCTGGCATTGTTTTAGCTGGCAGAGTTGGGGCTCTGCTTGCCACCAGGGAGGACCTGTTGTAGAGCTCTGGTTGACAATAACAGCTGATCCATTCTGGGGCTGTTCAGGTGGAGAAGAGAAGCCTGAGAGGGGAGCTGATCAATCTTTATAAATATCTAAAGAGCGGGTGTCAAGAGGATGGGGCCAGACTCTTCTCAGTGATGCCCAGTGACAGAACAAGGGGCAACAGGCACCAACTGGAACCTAGGAGGTTCCATCTGAGCAGGAGGAGAATGTCCTTTGATGTGAGGGTGTTGGAGCCTGTGCCAGGCTGCCCAGAGAGGTTGTGGAGTTTCCTTCTCTGGAGAGATTCCCAACCCGCCTGGACCCTGCGCTGCTGGGCCCCCTGCTCTGGGTGACCCTGCTGGATGGAGCAGGGGGGTGGCACCAGAGCATCTCCAGAGGGCCCTCCCCACCCCACTGTTCTGGGATTCTGTGATTCGTGCAAAACTTCACCACAGCACGCAGGCGTCAGTTCCTTTTGGAGGGGACACTTTGGACCAGAAGAGGGTCTCCAGTTGCTCCAGCTGGAGCCTGAAGAGAGCAGCCTGGGCAGCTTTGCCTCAGCCTGGCTGGGAGCTGAAATCCTCATCTTAAGCAAAGCTGTGTTTCACCCACCAGCTGCATGAGCTCCCGAGGACCTGTGTCCTACCATAAAAAAAAAAATCACAGCAAGGGCTAAAAAACTTTAGGAGAGAAATGCCACCATCTGACCTCTCGTGTCAGAGCTCGGCACAGGATGGCTTAGGGCTGGGTTTTCGACCTTGTGTGTCTGTGCTGGAATTGTGCCAGGGCCTCCTGAAGGCAGCACGAACATGAGGTGCTCAGAGCAGGGCAGGCAGCCCTGCTGCAGAGGCTGACGTTGAGCTGCTCGTGCCTGTGCGCGAGGAGCTGCAAGAGCCGAGTTGCTGTATGTGGTTTTTCTTGAGCGTGGTTATAAGCTAACAGCATAAAGTGTCCCTGCTCTGTGGATGACCTGGGTGAATCACAGACAGGATATCCAGTTCAGCTCCCCCACAAACCACAGGGATCTCTCTGAGGGCTTCTCGCCGCCCCCTTTCAACAGGTTTGTGTCCTGTCCAGCACCCGGACCGTGGAGCTCGGCCGCTGGGGTCAGCGCTGGGTGGTTCTCAGGCTGCCCTGGCAGCCCAGATTCCTGCCCGAAGGGTGCCGGGGGACCCTCCTGCCTCCTGCGCTCTCCGGAGGCTCCAGGTTTAAGAGCGGCCCTTTTCCAGCGGCCCATGCCTTCAGGCAGGACGTGCTCTCCCCTCCTGCTGCTCTGCCCCGAGCTGGTGGTGACCTCCTTCTCCCCGTCCCACCACGCCGGCAGCCAGCTGGCTTCGCCGGCCGATGCTCGGCTTTCGGCCGGAGCCCTCGCCAGGCTAACCTCACAGTACCTCGCTTGTGTTCGAAAAGGTGGAGCCAAGCCAAGAGCAACAAGGCCTGGTGCAGGAGGAAATCCCCCGGCACTCTGGAGAGGGGGACTTCACCGTGCGCACACTGCCCTGATTCAGCTTCCGTGGCAGGGAGGGAGAGGGGGAAGGACCCGTGTCGGAGGCAGCGTCCACCCCAGAGGGGCTCTCCCCAGCAGTAAGTGCTGTTATGCAGGTGGGGCCTTCCATGCAAGGACCTCCAGATGTTTTACAGAGACCTGCTTCTCCGCTCCCTGTCCTGGCAGAGCAGGGCTCCTGTCCCTTTGCATGGATGGGAGCTGGGAAAGCGCTGTGACATCTGAAGGACAACACCAACATGGAGCTGCTGGTGGGACGGGGGTTGTCTCTGCACCCCAGAGCCACAGGGAGTGGAAGGACAGCCAAGTGACGTGAGTTTTAGACTTCTGGGATGCTCCTTGTCCTGCTTGAGCAATGTCAGGCATGTTTCTGTGCCTTGCTGGTAACGTTCAGCTGATAGCAGAGCCAGGTTTCGTGGAGGTAGGTGAGATTCAATTCCAGGTGTTGTTAAAACGATGGAGCTTCTACTTGGGTCATGTTGGGCTGCCAGAAACTTTTTAGGTTGCTCAGAGCTTTTGGGTAGAGGGAGAGTTTGCTGCAAGGACAGGACTGGCTGCAGAGGAGAGAGCACCTGGTGGGTTTGGCTGCTTACGCTGCTGGGCTCTGCTCCTGCCCCGGCATCACTGTCTCATGAGTGGGTCCAGTCACAGAGAGCAAGTCTGTGCTGGACAAGTCTGGGCTGGAAGCTGAGATTTACTCAGTCAAAGAATAAAATAAAGGAGAACAACAGAAAACAAACAAGGGTGCAGGAACACACTCTAGTTGAGGATGTCCCTGCTCTCAGCAGGGGGGTTGGACTGGATGACCTTGAGAGGCCTCTTCCCACCCAGACTTTGCTATGATTCTGTGAGTGTGTGACTGAGGTGGCCAGTCAGATGTGTGAAAGGGGCCGTGTTGCCTCCGGGGCACAGCCCACGTTTCAAGCTGAAGAGAAAGGTTGTGGCTCCTGCTGGTGGCCTCACTGCTGATCAGACTTCAGATTTCCAGGATTCAGTGTGTTACTCAAAAGCCTCTGAACATCTACACTTCTCTGCACCTCTGCGTACCAGTTTCCCGGCTGGTGGTAATGGTCCTGAGCTGCTTTTGAAGGCTCTTTGGTGAGGTTGAGAAGCACAGGATGTAGATCTCAGTGCCGAGTTGTGCTGCTGGTTGAAGGTGTGGTATTTAGGATCCCACAGACAGCTCTCAGTTAGACTGAGTGGGTGGAATAGGAAACAACTCATTCATAATTTTGCAAGGAAAGACTGTGATTTCCAGAGGACTTTAGTGAACACAGATGTCCCAAGGCATCCGCAACCATCTGTCTCTGGTTTCTCTGGTCTGTAGGTTCAGATAGTTCAGAGTTTGTGCCTAAATGAATAATTCCTTCACGTTCTCAAGAGTGTTTGCTGGTCCCCAGAAATTCAGTGGTTACTCATCAGACGTCACCATGAGAAGCCACCACTATGTCACCCAGTTCTTCCTCTGCCTCTTTTATTGCCTTTCCTTTCTCTCCTTCTGCAGCATGGGGTGATCGTGGCCGATGAGGAGGAATATTTCATCGAGCCACTGAGCCCGGGAGCCAACGTCAGCACAGGGAGCGAGGGCAAGGGCAGCCCCCACGTCGTGTACAAGCGATCGTCTCTCCAGTACCCACACATGGACGCAGCCTGCGGCGTGCTAGGTATCTGTACCCACCACCATGTCCCCAGTCCATCCCAGTGCAGGCTAGGAGAGTCCTGGCACACCAGACTTTGAAGCTCTTTGCTCTATATGGCAAAGAACCGAATTTATCTCCTGCCTTCAGGGAAGTGTTACATATTTACTTTTGCCCGTGTTAAGTTTTTCTGGTGGCCTGGTCTTTGGAAAGCTCTTGCACTCTCTGCTTCACAGCAGGGCTTTTAAATTTGTAAATAGAGCATGGAATAGAAGAGAAAAAAACTGCGTCTTACTGTTCTTACCAAAAATCCTCCTGGATTTGGCTGATTTACAAGGTATTGAGAAACTGTGGCTTACGCATGCTCAGCAGAGACTTGCCTTTGGGTTTTAGTCGCTGAAGTTGTGTCCACGTTGAGATACATCTGCTGCTGTTAGAGCCCAGATGGGAAGGTGCCTTCTAGGGTGGGATGTGGGCTCTAGTTACTCACAGCGAGCTCTGGGAGACATTTATAGAGAACAGCAACTGCACATCTACCCCATTTCTATGCTTACAGGCTTTTGAATTCCTATAGGACTCTGACAGGTCTGTGCTGGCCCCACGTGCCTGTGCCCTTCTCAGCCTCACTGGGAGTCAACTTGTGTCCCAGAGCCCGGCTGAAATCCCCAGCCCTTAGGAACGTGCAGTTCCTCCATCTACCCAAAGCATTGCAGCCACACAGGATGAGGCTCCTGCCGTTTGCAGAGGCTGCCTCTGGCTCCATGAGGATGCAAGGAGCTGCCAGCCCTGCAGAGGGGCCAGCTCCAGTTTTATTGGTTAGAGTTTGTGGATGCAGAAGCAGAGGTGTTCCCAGTTGCTTCTGGAAGGCTTGTGTGTCACTGCAAGATGTTAATCCAGTGACACTTGGCTGGATGAGTCACTGCTGGAAGGGACCGAGCCTCTGGAGACTCCAGGGCACTGCCAGCCTGATCTGATCAGGCTTCGAGTGTCCGCAGACCTGCCACATCTCTGGAGACAACCTGTGGTTCCCTGGCCTGGCTCCACCCATCCCAGCTCCCAAAGTCACATTGGATGAAGCTCCAGCAGACTGCCCTTCTACTGACTCTTTGCCACATCCCCTGGCTTCCAAACAAAAGTTAACCTGTTCCTAATTGCTTCTTGGAACGTAAAGACCATGCAGTGGGAGCCATGGGCCAGATACTCTCCTGCCCTGTGGTGGTCTCCAGGCCATGGGTTTGGAGCTGATGGCCCTGCTGGGGACATCTCTAGGGTCAGGTCAGTAGCAGTCAAAGTCTGGAGCAAAGTCCTCCAAACTTGCTGCTGCTGCTGCTGCCTGGGAGGCTGCAGCCACTTCCGTGGAGGAAGAGCCAAGTCTTAAATTCAGATCCTGGCAGGAAAAGGAAAGAGGAAATGATCTTGAATGGCTTTATTTTCAGATTATGTCTGTGTAGTTTCTAAATCCACCCCACTCTTCTGTCTGTCAAGGGCCGGGCTTTGGGGCGTGGAGGCAGCAAAATGCATGGGGCAGTGCAGCAGGACAGGCACATACCCGGGTGTTCAGCCTGGGCAGGAGCTGGGCAGGAGGATGCCAACAGGGCACAGGTACAGCCCTGGGCTACACTGGATCATCAGCTGGCTGAAGATGAGCCAGCATGTGCCAAGGTGGCCAACAAGGCGACCAGCATCCTAGTTTGGATCAGCACTGGTGTAGCCAGCAGGACATGGGCAGGGACCATCCCCCTGGACTGGGCACTTGGGAGGCTGCCCCTCAAATCCTGGGGTCAGTTTTGGGCCCCTCACTCCCAGAAGGACATTGAGGGGCTGGAGAGTGGCCAGAGAAGGGCAATAGAGCTGGGGAAGGGGCTGGAGCACAAGTGTGGTGAGTGGCAGCTGAGGGACCTTGGGGTTGTTGAACCTGGAGCAAAGAAGGCCCAGGGGAGACCTTCTGGCTCTTGACAGCTCCCTGCCAGGAGGTTGGAGCCGGGGGGGGGGTCGGGCTTTGCTCCCAAGGAACAAGTGATGGGACAAGAGGAGCTGGCCTCAAGTTGCCCCAGGGGAGGTTGAGGTTGGAGCTGAGGAACAATTTGGGTCATGGGTCAGTGGTGCCCTGGCAGTGCTGGGTTAGTGGTTGGACTTAGTGATCTTAAAGGCCTCTTCCAACCCAAACAGTGCGCTGATTTCAGGAGATCTGGTCAGTGGCAGCAGAGGCATTTGCTCTATCTGCATGTGGTGCACCAGGAGCCTCACCGTGGCCTCACCCTGCACCCACACATGCTCTAGTGACCGGCATGTAGGGGGTTATTTTGTGGTTTTGAAGTCATATTTGATCAGGGTATTTAGGTATTTAGGTGTTTGGGGGTTTTTTAGGTGTTTTTTTGTTATGGGTATGGTTGGACTCGGTGAGGTCCTTTCCAACTCTAGGAGGTCCTTTCCAACCATGAATATTCTGTGATTCTGTGCTACGCACACCCTCATCTCTGTGCACTGCTGAATTACTGCTGGAGGGCAACAGAGAACTCTCTTTCCCTTCTCAGATGAGAAGCCCTGGAAGGGGAGACACTGGTGGCTGCGGACACTGAAGCCGTCCCCCCTGAAGCCCTCGGGCAACCACAGCCAGCGAGGCCAGCTGCCCCTGAAGAGATCTGTCAGCACCGAGCGCTACGTGGAGACCCTGGTGGTGGCTGACAAGATGATGGTGGGGTACCACGGCCGCAGGGACATCGAGCAGTACATCCTGGCCATCATGAATATTGTAAGTGTTATAACCACAGCATGAACCCCGGGGGACCTCAGAGGACAGGCAGAAATCCCACCCCTCACCCCCACTGTGTCACTTTGGTGGGGGATGCCATCTGCTCCTCCTGCAAGAGGGACAAGTGGGATGGGAATGCCATGGGGAAATTGGGTCTGTTCTAGTGTGGAAGGGGCTTCTCCCCATCCCCAGGGCAAAATGTTTGGGTCAAAAATCTTGACATGCTGCTGCTCGTGAGCAGGTCTACTCCGGAGCTGCGGAGACTCGCTGGTGCATAGGGGAGGCAAACTCTGGCCTGTCTGACCATGGAACAGGACAGATCTAGACTGGGAGAACAAAGCCCTTTCTTTGAACACCATCTCTCATCTCAAATTAGAATTGCAAATCAGTCCAGACAAGCTGAGAAACACATGGGAAAGCAGAAGGACAGTGAGGGGCTGAGCAGCATGAGGGGCAGTGAGAAATACCCTCGTGCTTCCATATTGCACTGCCCGTGTCTCTGGGTTACTGCAGAGGAGCTTCCCCTGATGATCTGATGGCTTGGGTCATTGCTGGCAGCAGGATGCCAGGCGAGATGCATTAAAAGCCTGAATTGGCTGTGCTGAATCCTCCTGTGAGGTGAGATGGGCTTGGAAGTTATCCATCAAACGGCTGAAAACCCCTCTGTGATGGTTCTTTGTCCTGTCCTCTGCAGGACCTCTTTTCATGGTCTGCTCTGTTTGCATTTCTAAAGCAGATGCCAGATTTTAAAACAGTACTGTTTCTGACTCTTTCATCTGCTGTGAACCCTCCTTGTGGAGTGGCAGTTTCTGAGAGATGCTGTGTCTTTCCCTGGACGGGTGAACGTCCAGTCCCCGTGGCTGTGCAAGGCCAGGGCCATGGGGCTTCCCCACCTGAGCTCCCAGCAAGGACCAGTGGCCGTGGGATGTTGGTGTCACCCCAGAAGGAGACCCCAAGCTCAGGACGTGGTTTAGGAGGCTCTGCCATCCTGGGGTTAATGTGGACTCTGTACCCAGTTCTGCTTTCTCCAAAGACTGCGTTCAGAGCCTGTGGCCCACGCTGGCAAAGCAGCCCCGTTTCCCTCCACCGGGTGCCCAGCACCCACCCGCCGTCACCCAGCCAGCGAGCTCATTTTTAAGACTCGTCTTTTCTTGTTTCTTGGAGGTCAGGTTGCCAAACTTTTCCAGGACTCGAGTCTGGGCAATATTGTCAATATCCTGGTGACCCGGCTGATTCTCCTCACTGAGGATCAGGTAAGGTGGGCTTAGCTGAGCCACTTCCTTTGTGGGTCTCTGTGTTCCCCATGGATGTCACCCCCAGGAGGTCTCCCCAGTACAGTCTGCTGGGTGCAGTTGGAGACTGGGTTCAGGCAATGGGCTAAGGAGACCTCTGGGACTCTGTGATCTCTTTCTGTGATAAGGTGGCTTTAGGGAAGTTCAAGTAACTTTAGTCCTCCTAAAGTCTTGATTTCCCACGACCTCCATGAAAGGTACAGGCATCTAGACTGGTGTCAGTTCTCTGGTGGCAGAGCCTTCCTAGAATCATTAAATTGTTTGGGTTGGAAGAGATCTCCAAGATCATAGAGTCCAACCATTGCCCCAGCACTGCCAGGACACCACTGACCCATGGCCCTCAGCACCACAGCTCCACGGGGGGCTTGGAAACCCCTCCAG
>JANHGN010004441.1:0-19146 GCA_024605025.1 Megaceryle maxima
GGGGGGGGGGGGGGGGAGGGGGGTGTGCATTGGTGCATCTTTTCAGTGTGCAGCCAGAGCAGGCAAAGTGTATATCGGTACTGGTAGAGTCTCATGGTTTATATCACTCACTTTATATATTATTTCATTAGTGTTATTGTTATTACTGTTGTTTTCTTCTGTCTTTCATCCTATTAAACTGTCCTTATCTCATGGTGTTTCACTTTTTTTTTTTTTTTTTTTCCTTCCCTCTCTCCTGATTCTCCTTCCCATGCCCCAGGAGGTGGTGTGGAAGGGGAGGCAATGGGTGAGCAGCTGTGTGCTGTTTGATTGCCAGCAGCAGTTAAACCATGTCACTAAGTTAGTAAAGTTGAAGTCTTAAGTCACAGGTCTTTACATCTTGTTCATCATAAAAGGGCTGAGTGTTCTCTGTAGAACAGATGTAGTAAGAAGGTGTCAAGATTATTTGGGCATATAGAGCACACAGTAATATGCCAGACCATGGTGATTTATTAGAAATAGGGAAAGCTACCTTCTATGCAAATAAGTTTGATTAGTCAGAGCAAGAGCTCAAAAAAAAAAAAACCACCTTTTGCATTTGTTGATGTTAGTGGGGTAATCTGAGCATGTGCAGCATTCCAGATACCAGTAGTCTATCCTTGTTAGAGATATTAAAAACTTGCAAAATGCAGGGTTTTTTTTACAGGGAATGTAAATTTTTAATAAGACTAGAAGGAAGGCCTTGGAGGGGTCATTGAGAAAGTCTATATTCTGTATGAGTTTTGCTTAGATTCTGAACAGAAGACATTTAGGTGTAGAAGATAAATTTCTCATTCTAGAATTATTCTGTCTGGCATTTTAAAAAGAATTCCACATTTTAGGTGGAATAAAGCAAACCAAAGTTTTCTCTGTAAGGATGAATTAAATTATATTGATTTTTACAAATTTTCCCATATTATAATAAGCATCAAAATACTGAATGCATTAATAATGGGGAAAAAGGAATCTTAAACACATGGCTTACAATGCATAGACACTGCAGCAACACATGGAATATATATATGTCCGTCCTTATATATATATAATGTAAAGAACCTGTCAGTGGGATGTCAGATTCCAAGTAATCAAAAAGGTGATTGTTCTTTATGCTTAATATAAGCTTCCTAAAGATGCAGAAAGTCTTTAGTTGGGGCTGCATTGTTCTCAATCACTCAGTTTGCTTTGCTCTCATTGTGTTTTAACTTAAGAATGACAAGCATGTGAAATGTTCAGATTCCACATACTAATTATTATGTGATAGAAAATCTCAAAACTTCAGTTTTATCTTAAATCTGAATAAAGAGCATTGTCAACTTCATACATAGCTGGTTGCAACTTGACATCCTTAGCTGTAATGGGAATTAAAGCCATATCCATCAAATCAAGCTGTCACTTGGGGAGATAGGCAAAAGAATGTCCAATACCCAATATGACTAGGCATCTTCAATTCCCATATCTAGAGACTCTATATTCACACAACTCTAGTACCTTGTAGTGGCCTCAGTGTTCTGTTGCAGCAGAAATGTGGTAGAAATACTACTCTACAAAGCTTTCAATATTATGGAGAGACAAAAAAATATGCTCATTTCTTTGTTCTGTACATCAGGCAATGTGTCCCCTGTAAAAATGCCTTTCCTTCACTTCTGAAATTGCTTATGTGTAGGTCTGAACGGGATCATCTGTTTAATAGAGTAGATGTTTGTTAATGTCAGACTATTGTCAAAATATGCTAGATCAATGCCAGTCATGGTCTAAGTTTGTTTCCCTTGTACAATATCATTTGCACTGGCAGGAAGACATCACAATGGTGCATCTAAAACTGTATAGACACACAGTGAATAGTACAGAGTCTGAGTATTTGATTTCACCTTGTATGACTATGTATTTAATTTTTTTCCCCACAGTCAATACCGTGTAAATACTCTGTGTAAATAAGAATTAACTCTGCATCCGAACATGTGGGGTTTAAATTGAGTATCAATATGCACATTTGGATGATATAAATCATGAGCATTGCTTGATCATGAATAGAACTGAAATTCCCTATATAACTGTTTTCATGGGTCTGTGTTTTTTCCTACTGTTTATATCATCTTACATAAAAGCTTTCATATAACCTCTGTACTAGTGACTCCTCAAACTCCAGCTTGGCCTCAGGCCTTTCCCTTTTTTATAGAGTTAAAACATTTACTTATCCATCTCTGCTAATGTACAGTTGATAACTCAAATTCAGGGAAATAGACCTTATTGTGAGTGTTCACCTTAATATTTGTCTTTTCCTGACATTAATTAGCATTACCATTCTTCAGCCTACCTGTGAAGATATTCAATACTTGTATATTATAGGAAAAACCACATAACTGGCTTAATTTTTCCTCCAGTATTTAGGTGTCTGCTAAATTTTCTATGTCTCTGAAGGAAAAAAAGTAAATGTCTCCTTATCTGAATTCATATCTCCTCAAATCTATATAAAATTTTCTATTTTCCTATGATTGTTTTCCTCAAGAACCCTTCTGATTGCTTTATTAGTACTACGTAAATTCTCCAGATCCTTTTTAGAGGTCTTTATCCACCTTGTTTTCAGTGTCCATTTTCACATTGCATCCCTTTCTGTGCTTTATGTATACTGATTTGATCATTTTTCTGTCAGGCTGCACTGGTCTCTTGTTTCTCCTCCTCATTCTCGATAACTTTTCAAGGGTGTTCTCCATTTCAGATCTTATAATGTCCCTGCTATTGTGATATTTGAGCATTCACAAAAGAAATAATCACAGTCTTCAGAGATTAGTAAATAGCATCTTTTATTACTTTTTCTCCCAAGGAAATTTCAAATGCAGTTCTGAAATGCCATGGAAGGACTATATGTGGCTCTACTTCATGCTCTCAAATTTCTCTTCAGTACCCACTGGTTTTATCATACAATGCTACTTTTCTAAATCTGAAATGTAGTTTTGAAGGTAATATTTAAATGCTTAATAAGGACATTAACAAAGAGAACATAAATACACGTATATCTTTCTCTTTTGGCAATTGTCATTCTTTGTGCAATGTCTTGGTATTTCAGAGTGGTTTAGGAACTGTTTTGGACTTTTATGTTCTCTGATGCTTAATGTTAAATGCTTATTACCAAATGTTGTGTAGACATAATATGACCTTTATATGTTTCAGTTGACAAAGATAAATATAATATTTGTCACTTACATAGGCAGAAAAAAATACCTATTGTCTACAGAAGGGTGACAGACTGGGTTTTGCCCTAGTTGATTTCTGTTTTGGAAGGCTATATCTTTGTGGGGGGTGGAAAACTACCTTGATTTCAAATCTGTGTCGCTATCACAGTGCCTAGCAAATTATACCACTGCTTAATGAATTTTTCTATTCATTGTACTTTATAGTTTGAATTTTAGTTCCACAAATTCTGTATAAATCTTGACTGCTAGTAAAAAAACATTCCTTTAATCAATTTTCATTTTCAATAAATACTTTGGCACATTGTGGTTAATCACCGTTCCACTTTCTCTTTGTCCAAATAGCCTAAGTTCAATGAGACTTTGCAATTTTCCCCACCAGTGCTGTATTCATTCCCATCTTTCTTCTCTAAGATGCCTCTATCATACTTTTAATTTTGGAAAGTTGATGTTGTGTCACCAACTCAGAAATAAGATTTCAGGTTTTTACTTAGGATGAGTGACACCTTTCTAGAAGATCTAGGATGGCTTTAGGTCTGACTGAGAGATATACATCTTTGAGGTATATATATCTTGATACATACCTGGATTGTTGGTAGCGCACCAGTGTTTTGGCTGTATTTGGCACTTCTCTGATTTTTACAGCTAAGGATGTTCACTGTTCAGGATTATAAATCCTAATCTCCATATCCTGTTCATATTAATTGCTCCTTTCCATGTTTTTGGCCTAAAAGGTATTCATTTCCATTTTCTGTATAAAATATATATAGTGCTAACCCGGCTCCAAGTTACCAAATGATTTGGGTGACAGCGTAATTGACTCCTGAGGACTGAGAGAAAGCTACAGATGACAGAGCTGTGCCATCATATGTTCAGGGGCAAATCTGTTGTTGTTCTGCTCTTGAGCATGTCTCAATAAGGGAGAATTTTAGAATCGCTTGGATGGAATAACTGGTGAATACAAATTATTCCACTGTAGTTTGTCTTATTTTGTACTGCAAATGCCTCTGCTTTATTTACTTTGCAGTAGATAGAAGGAAAGATTTAAAACTTATTATGGCAAAGACAAAAAAAAGAAATCATCTATACCCTATGAAAGTACTTATTGTCTCTCTTACTGTGTTTTCATTGCCTCTGCACACCATACTTGTGCTTGGTTTCTCATATAACTCTCTCTGAGATAGGGACCAGAATTCTTTCAAGCCTGTTATGCAGACTTGTGATTGTTCTGGTTTACACACTTTCTGGACATGTATAATGAAGAGGCTGAGCCATACTTTTTCTTAGCCAATGGTTCTGACTTTTTCCTTTAATAGTTCTTAAATTTTTTATTTTATGCATATTACCTATTTCACAGATGTCTTAGCTGAGGTGTTGTAATGTACGTACACTGTCAATAACTCAAAGTATTTGCCAATATATTTGTAACTCACATTCAGAGTGACTCAGATCTCTCACAGCATGATAGATAAACCTTTTGTCTGAGGGAGATGCTCTCACCAGCATGATATCCTTTTGAGATAAGCAGGTCAGGCTATAGGCATGCTTGTGAAGAACTACCATCAAGTTACTTTTTACTCTTAGTCTATTTTTCACGGTAGGCTCTAGGCTGCATACCCAGCCTTCGTACTTGGATTACTATATTTATAAATATTAATGTCCAATTTGAATGGATGCTTTCAAGGACAAGAGATTATATTTTATGTTTGAAGTCTCATGCTTGCCTCTAATATTGTATAAATAACAAAGGGGTGTAAGACTTACTTGAAATTATTAGTTCACAGGGTGATGTTTTCCTCTTTGCTTGAGATATGCCAAGTTGTAAGGGCAAATATAGATGAAATTAAAGGCTTTCCTATGGAAGCAGGAAAACTTAATTTTATGAAACTTTTTTAGCTAAGCTGCCAATCCTCTCTAACTTTGAAGGGAAACTTAGCAAAATGTCTCCTGAAAATTATCAGGAGAATTCCCTGGGGCATTCAAAAGGTCTATTTTCAGTGAACTGGGGCAGTTGGAAGAAAAATTATCAGTCTCTACTACCCCATGTTTACCTTTCACAGCATGGTGACAATGAGAAAGCAAGCACCCTGGTGGCCAAAGCAATTGATAGAACTGCCTGTTAGGTATTAGCAAAGGTGAAAAATAAACTTTTGAAGGAAACCAAAATAAATGAGAGTTCAGAGAAGGATTTTTGATGAGGATGGATTGACCAAAATATGAAGAGGGCTGCATCACGTAGTTGCAAAGATCAGGAAAGATCTGCGGTTGGCAAGACCAGCACTTGTGTGAAGCAGAAAGGAAGGGTTGCAGCAGGCTTACCAGAAGAGGAAATAGAGCCAACTCTAAGTCTCTAACTAGGTTTAACTCTAAACCATGGTTAATTTGATTTCCATCACCATCTGGAAAGCAAGAGGCCATGTTTTAAAAACAAGGACAGGTCATTGCTGAAGATAGAAACCCTGGTATTAGTGAACCATGAACAAGGCAAGGCTGGACAAACCTACACAGACAGTGAGCTGGTGGACAAGGGAATGCTGCAATTAAATGTATAGCATGAAAGGGGGATGAGCTTTTAATATATTTTGAACCATGTTCTGTCACATGCACAAAAAGAGTATTGTTTGTGGCCTCTTCTATCACAGAGTGGAGGCAAAAAGGAAAGACACTGTTAATATGCTTATGAATTTATAGAAGCCTATTTAAGTGTTATAAAGAAAAATGTTTGACTTATGCAAAAGATTAACTGATGTGAAAGCTTGTGCATATGATTTCAGGTCTTAGAATAAGAGATTGTTAGTAAGCATTTTGTTGGAAGTCAGAAAAACTGACTAGTGACTAGGGTCTGTTTTGCATATCTGAAAGAGTAGACCAAGAAATTACAGATTGAAGCACCATAGAAAAAATTGTTCTCCTGCCTGGAAATAATCAATTCCATTAAAAATAGGATGCACCGTGTGCATATATTTGCATCAAAGAATTTCTTTACTATTCTTAATTATGCTTGGCAATCTGCACTTAAAGGCAAACGTATTCATCATAATGCAACACTAGCAGTGCAGATCCCCAGAGTGGCAGCACCTCTTCACAGTAGTTATTAATTGGAGATGGCTTGCTATATTACAGTTACTTTTAAAATTTCCATTAGTGGTGTGCTGCCTGCACTAGTTTTATGCAGGATATTCAAAAGTACCCTGTCCACCTGGTCAACGCAACAGCAGACTGCTTTCAGCAGAGTTTTCAATGTGCAATCCATTGCATGGAGTAGCATTCCCCAAAATATTTCTCCCGATGAGATCATGAGCATTCACTACATGCTGTTCAACCAACCAGTTCTGTGCTGTCAGGCGGGCTTACATCCTAGGGAGTACCTGCTGAGGAACTGAAGGAAGTTTGTCATTCAACTCTAGGAAAATCTTTTATTCAAGGTTCTGAAATGGTTGCTGTGTGTCACAGATTGACTTCACAGATCTGTGCACAGAGCAAGACATTAAGCTGCTGTTTCACTGTGACAAGTTTCTTGGAAATCTTTTACAGGACTGTTAATCTTCACATACTGTCATTCTGCTCCCTATTGTCCCCAGCTATTTTTCTTGCTGTTAGAGTGGGCCTTCAAAATGCAGACTATTTTGTCTGAACATGCTGAGAGGTGCCAATGCCACTTTCTTCCAGAGTCCAGGGTTTCAAAAGTGTACTCAGGACACCAAAAAAACTACAGGAGATTGGTGGGGAGGACAAGAAATATGACAACCCATTTCTGCTGTCAAAGAAAAGATGTCACATGAATGGAGAGGCTGCCAATCTCTACTGACCAATGCAGATGGACTTCAGGGCCTTCACTGAGCCTGAAGCCAAAGTACCTCACACAGCACTGAAACTGTTAAGAGTGCTGTTTAGGCACAGGCGGATTGATGGAGATGCAGACTACTTGGCAAAGCTTTTAGCAATTTGCTGGCAGGGCATTTCCTGGTAGAGCTTTGTGGTTTATATAAGGTTTTAATCTTGTGCCTTTTAAACAGTCTTGTATCCCTTGCTTTGGTCTATCCACAATTTATGGGTGTTTTTAACTGTGTAGAATTCCAATAGTATTTGTAGGTCAGGGGCCTCCTTTTTTGTCCTTGCCAAACAATTTGCAAAAAGATCAATTTTCCTTTAATTACCACTGATGTGAAGGAGTTGCTCCCCATCTTCCTTCAAAAAGCGATACTGGTGGTGTTGTCAGCATGAATAAGTGTCTCTGGGCTGCCTGGTTTCTTAGCTGGTAGGATGGTTGAATAATCAGTTCTTTGCAAACACTTAAATGGTCCAGTCCCCATTCAGCCTACCTGATCAGCTGCAGATCAGGCTGCTTTCCTCTCATCTTTGGCTGGTGTTGCTCATTGCAAGTTCCTCACTGCCTCAGGCAGCTGGCTATACCATTGTCTGGCTCCTTTAGTTGTGTAAAGATCGGTGTGGTTTCCCACATCTGCCTGCCACAGGCTGGAGATATACTGTGCTTTGCTTGCTTCAAGTGGCAACTTCCTTGGGGCTATCCAGGAAGCCCAGCCAGTGGCCACCCAGCTTGTGGTCTTGATGCCCAAACTGCTGGTTGCCAAGGATCTGTCCGAAGAGCTTGAGTTTAAATAATGAACGCAGTGTGTGCTTAGTGCACAAGGTCCCCAGGCATGCCAATTTCTGTTTCAATCATTCTTTTCTGGGCTTATTTTCTATCATAAGTAAAGATTCAAATCACATCTCTTCTAATTCGATAAAATAGTAATTGTTTTGCAAAGGAACTTCATTAAGTTCTGTACATTTTGTATTTCAATGGTTGTATGAATACCATTGGAAGTGGCACTAAAAGCTGTATTTGAGCTTTGACCTTCAGTGCTGGTTGCAAATCATAGAATGCCTTGGCTTGACCTCTAAAGGTCATCTAGTCCAACTTCTCCTGCAGTAAGCAGGGACATCCTCAACTAGATCAGGTTGCTCAGAGCCTTATCAGGCTTGAATGAAGTGAAAATGAAGGAAAGGACCACAGTGTATGTGGGAAACAGGCCATTTGGTATTGTGCTTATGGCAAGACTGTGAGCTGACCAGACTGCTCCAGATGAAAGGAGGATTTTGTGGTGGTGGTTGGTTTTTTGTGGTGGTTTTTTTTTGTTTGTTTGTTTGGGGTTTTTTTAGCAAGAATTATATAAAAGCTTATTTTACTTGGTTTGCTCTTTTGTGATGGAGGTTTTATAAGTCATATTATTTATTATTTCTTTGTGTTTATGATAACCAAGTAAAATATAAAAATGTACACTTTTGTAGATACTAGTGATAAATCTGAAAGTATTTGAAGTAAATGCACTTTCTATTTTTTATAGTTTCAGATGCAACATTTCTTTGTCTCTAATGTTATATTCAGAAATAAAATTAAGAACGTGCTGTAACTTTTTTTCCTAAATATCTGGTTATAGATAATATAGAGGTATACAAATGTAAAGGCACAAAAATAATCAAGTTTTCAGTTGTTACAAATCATATAGCATATGATGCTTAAAATTGAAAAGCTGTGAAGTATACACAGAGATCTATGTCAATGAAGTAAAGCAGAAAGTCATGTTTTTATTTTCTGCTTTTTGATATTTTCTTCATTGTTTTCCCAACTGATGTTTTAATCTAGAATGTTTTGAATAATTGAAGTTCAGAGGATAAATCTATCAACATGTGGCTAAAAAATATTCCTATCACTGTGGTGCAATAAATAGAAGACAATGGCTTTTTGTTTCTAATTATTAGCTTTTAAATGCTTCTATTTTTTGCCTTTTCTAACTGTACATAAAATTACAAACCAGGGGAATATTAACAATATTCTGGTTGTGAGTAGAAAGAACATTGATGCACGCTGAAGGATGACAGTTTGTAGTATGTTCTGGATGGAAACAAACAAACAAAAAAAGGTTGATGGCATTTTTCATCAATATTTTGTAGCCTGTTAAGAGTTAGGCAGCAGGAACACAGAGGTTCAAAAGCCCTAAGAAGATGATTTGCACAGCAGTGACACAGAAGTGTTTTTAGAGCTTCAGTATCAGCAGTTTTGTTTTAACTGTTTGTCTTTTAAACTATTGCCTTGTATCTTCTTTTTCACGTTTTTACAATTCATTTAAGAGGATAGGAGGCTGCTCAATGGCTGCTTTAGTTAGGACTAAAATTTTTTTTTATTTTTTTTTTAATGGAGTCTCATGCTCCTTCATTTCTTCTTAAATGAACAATACATTACAATATGGCTTATATTTCACTTTTTATTTATTAATTGCAGAGTTAGCTAGGACTCCAGTGTGAGACTGGAACCTCTTACTGTCAAAATAGGGAATCATTGTGAGAGATTCAGGTCAATATCTGTAGAGCACCTAAATCTGGGCTCTGAGACTCGCTTATGTCCCATTGATAGCGACATGTGATTTTTTTTTTTTTTCATTTTCTATTACTGAGAAAAAAATATTTAAAAGGTAGAGAAAAAAAAAGTAAATAATTAATAGGAATATTTCTTCAAAGGAGCTACATTTCCACTTCCCATATTTGACAGATATTTTTTTTCTGTCTTGAATAAGGAAAATGCATCAAAACACCTGACTTTAAACATACTTGTAAGAATTCATCTGAATGCCAAACAAATGCCTTTACCCACCAAATCATTCATTTCACATGATAAATCTCTACATTATATGTAAACATACAAATTACTTTTGAGTGTCTTACACTGAGATTTATATTTAATCTGGACATATAGATTTTTGCATTTTGAATATTCCTGAGAGATTTTCTTGAAGCTATAGAGGAGATTCTTTACTGCAGGTAAACCATTTATTAACGGCAATAATTTCCATAAAATTAAAAATATTATAAACATTGTTACCTTTTGGATAGATTTAATTGAAATATTTAAATATCCTTTGTAAAAGCATACAATAAGACACCAGATCTTAATTTCACTCATATTAACCTATATCTGGGATAATTCAATTTCAGCAAAATAATTTCAAATTTGCTTGAACAAATCTGAGTTTAATATGCATCCAGTAATACCTAGTCCTCAAAGCATATGTTTCACAAAGGAGAAACAAACAAGTTAAACTATCAAACTGGTATCATAATACAGAATTTGTCAATACTTCATGATTATAAAATACTTGAATTACATATTAAATCTACCCACAAGATAGTTGCTTCATTTACCCTCAAAATCAATTAACTTTATTGAGTATAAATGGTAATTGTTCAGATCACACGTGAATCAGACTAAAGTGATTTTTGTAAACATTTTAAATAAAATTGCAAATGCTCAAATATTTTACAATACTTTCTTGCCCCTTATTTGTTAGTTGGGCCATGTTTATGCATATGCTCAGCACTGACAAAGCATCAGTTGTAATTCTGTATTCAGTTTTGGATGCTGCATTTAAAGAAATAGTAGTATCCATTTGGAATGAGTCAACAAGGGAGTAACAAAATGAGCAGAGATTACAATATAGCTCTTATGAAGAAATTATGGAAACAAGTGTGTGACCTAAGCACATTATGGAGTTCCATATCTGATGGTGTTTCAAAACAGGGTAATGACCAGTGGTTAGACTAGATAACTTTTTTGTTGTCCTTCAGCTCAATGATCAAGTATAAAGTGTTAGAAAAATTAAAATGTCATTGCTCAGAGTTACTGATAAAAAATATGCAATAAAGCAGTTATATGTCCTATGAATAATATTATTGAAAGATTCCTCAGAGACCCAAGTGATTCTTTGAAACTGCTCAACAAGCTCTTACGCATGAATTTTCCCTTATATATTTAGAAGATCTCAGCATACTTTGCCATTAGGCATCTAATTTGTGAGTATTTATCTAGAGAGCTATTGTTGGTGATTTGTTTCCTGGAGGAAGATGGAACTACACTATCTAATCAGCCTTTGGAAGAGTGTTCCAGTTTTGAGGCAGGAATGGAGGAGACTCACAGGCATGAAGCTGTCTGAGCAGCTCCTATGAAGGGCTTGCCTTCGTCCTGATAGCCTGAAGAATGCAATAAAAGTATTATGATAAACAGGATGTTAGAGCATGCACTCAGTGTGGAGTTGTCAAGAGATTGGGCATTGTCATGCTGAAGGAAAAAAGTTAACTTTTACACACACCTTCTGATTCATCTCATTCTCCTTAGCCATAGATGAGGATCTGAGATGGTAGTTAATGCACAGTGGAAAAGAGTAAACATTCTTGGCTCACTACCTGAATTCCTCAGGCTCTGAGGTATAGAGACTTGGTCCTGGCCTCATTGGTATGTGCAAGCACAAGGGCTCCAGAGTTCCTAAGCAAAGAATAGAACATGTCAGTATATGCATGCAAAATGTGTTGGTGTTTATCTTGCAGAATGATTAGGCATCAGTGGCTCTAACAAAAATCCCTACAATTTTTCCTTTATGGGAATGTTCAGATCAGTGTCTTTGATTGTTGTGTTACTACATATGCAAACATGCTCTGTTCCTCATCCTGTATCCAATCCTTTTTCTATAGATCCTCTAGAATGTAATATCTTCAGAGACAGTTTATTCCTAGGAAATAATAATAAAGAGGCGTTGTTAACAGAACTCTGTATGGAGCCTAGAGAAACTAAAAGCTAGGGGGGAAATTGTACAAAATAACACTGCAAAACTGCAAAGCATTCAGGGAACGTTAGCAACCCTCAGGGAAATAGATCTTTGTGTGCAAGTCTTGCTTTACTAGGCTTTTTCAAATTAGACAGATAGCTTAGCTCTATGCAGTGAGCCTAGCACAGTAATACATTACAGTTCATCTTTTCAGGTACATTAGCCCTTTAGAAGCCTACCATAATACTTCAGGTCCATCTGGATTAATGAAAAAATACTCAAAATAAGAGACTTCTATTTTTTTTTCTTTGCACTGTTCTTTTGCAAACAGAAGCTGTTAAAACTTTGGAATAAAAAAAAAAAAGGTTAGGGTTGGTTCAGCAGTTCCAATTAATTCACTGTTCCATCAACTGCTTAAAAATTAAAAGTGACACAGAAATAGCTTCAGCTGTTCTTAGATACTTTTTTCTACTTATTCTCTAGGGTCCAAAAGACTATGCTTGCAAAGGGTATATCTTTGTACTGAGTTTGCATGGTAAGGTTTTGGTAGTGGGGGGAGGCTATGGGGTCGCTTCTGTGAGAAATATCTAGAAGCTTCCTTTGTGTCCAATAGAGCCAACTCCAGATGGCTCTGAGACAGACCCAATGCTGGCCAAGGCTGAGCCCATCAGCAATAGTGGTAGTGCCTCTGTGATAACATATTTAAGAAGGGTGGAAAAAAAAACAGAACAAAATACAAAACCCAGCAATTTCAGCCAGAGAGCAGTGTGAAAATATGAGAGAAACAACTCTGCAGATATCAAGGTCAGTGAAGGAGACAGAGAATGTGCTCCAGGCACTGGAGCAGAGATGCCTCTGCAGCACATGGTAAAGACCGTGGTGAGGCAGGCTGTCCCCCTGCAGCACAGGTAGGTTAATAGTGGAGCAGATAAACACCTGCAGCCCATGGAGGACCCCATGCTGCAGCAGGTGGATGATGAAAGGACACTGTGACCTTGTGGGAAGCCTGTGCTGGAGTAGGCACCTGGCAGGACCTGTGGACCAGTGAAGAGAGAAGATCCCATGCTAGAGCACATTTGCTGGTAGGACTTGTGACCTTATGGGGGACTCACACTGGAGCAGTCTGTTCCTGAATGACTACACCCTGTGGGAAAGACTCACATTGCAGAAGTTCATGAAGGACTGTCTCCCACTGAAGGGGCCCCATGCTGAAGAATGGAAAGAGTGGGAGGAATCCTCCTCCTGATGAGGAAGGAGCAGCAGAGACAATGTGTGAGGAAGTGACTGCAACCCTCATTCCCCATCCCCCTGTGCCACTGCAGAAGTGGAAGTAGAGACAATTTGGAGTAAAGTTAAGCTTGGGAAGACAGGAGGGGTTGGGGAAGGTGTTTCTAATATTTGGGTTGCTTTCTCATCCTGGTAATAAATGAAACTACTTTTCCTAAGTTAAGTCTTTTTTCCCTATGACAGTAATTGCTGCACTGATATCTCCCTGTTCTTATCTTGACCCATAAGCCTTTCATTATAATGTCTCTCCCTGGTCCAGCCGAGGAGGGGAGTGATAGAGCAGCTTTGGGGGACACCTGGCATCCAGCTAGGATCAACCCACCACAGTCCTTATTAGTTTCTTATATTGAGTAAATAAGTTCATATATCTTGAACTAAATTTTTTAATAATTTTTCATTAAGAACATAAGTAAGCACATCTTCATTAGATCTGTTTTGCTACATGGATTAAAATAGATGTTCAAGTCCATATCTAATTTAAATAAATGTTGATCTTGAGTCATTTGCAGCTATTTGTTAGATAACCATAAAAAAGTGACTATACTGTGCAAGTAAAAAAAAACAACACTACAATGGTTCTAAAAGAATCTAGAGCAGTTTGTTAATGCTTGTTTACAAAAGCTGGGCTGCTTTTAAATGGTTGCTTCTGTCTTATTACTACAAAGATAAAAGAAAAATAATGTAATGGTACTTATTTTAAATGTTCGTTATTTCTTAGCTTTACAGGTACTATCTTTTAAGTAAAACATGAATACAGCTAGTAATTTTTTTTTAGTTGCATCCAGGCTCTCAACTTTGAAAATGTAAACTGTTGCCGATACAGGTGGTCTTTGTAAAAAGACTCAATATGGAATTTCTTATTTTAGACAACAAATGTTATGGAAAATCTTTGGCATGAAGACCCTTTAATGGTTAATTTTAATAGATTGGGATAAAATCCAATCAAAACTAACACTTATTTAATTTTACTTGCATTATACTTTTGTAATTTTTACTTATGGTTAAATTTAAATGGAATTTTATTAGAAACCTTTTACTTGAGGAATAAGGGAAAAATAACGCTTCTGAGAAGGAAGACCATATGTCCTTTGATGTCCTAAAATGCCCTTCAGTTCAGCAAATCTCCAGAGATTATGAACTGGGGCAGGAAAATCTGAGTTTGTCAGAGATTCTTCAATACAGAGATTCTTACATTCTTTCGTTGAATGTTCTTGCTGAATGCAAACAATAGGTATTATTATCTTCAGTTTTTGCCTTTCATCACTGAACCTGTAATTGATGAATGAAGTCTGTTTATAAACTCCTGGAAGAAAGTCAAGAGGAACTTAAAGAACTTGAACTTTTGTACAAAGCTTAATATTGCACTGTCTTTAACATTGCCAAGGGAAATGTCATGTCTTTATCCATGCTTACACAAATAGGCAGTTAAAAGACTCCTTAACAATATAATTGCTCTTATTTGCTACAAGTTTTATATTCTATTACAGTTAGTAATATCGGTTTCATATCTCTGTGGGATTTTTTTCTTCCTTTTCACCATCCAGAAGGAATGTAGTCAGAAATGTTTTCATATAAAACGAGGACACATTCTGGAAATATTTCAAAGCTAATTCAATGTATTTGCTATTCTTATCAGAAGGAACAGGATCCCTGGAAATAGATTATCTGGGTGTTTAAAACATGACAATCATTTTCTGTGTCATAAATATATGCATATGCCATTTAAGTAGTTTTATAAAATATAATATATTTTTGAAAAAATAACTTCTTCATCATAACTTTTTATTAATTTGAATGCTAACCCAATTCCAACATTGCTTTATATGCTCATTTGAGGCATTTTCCAGATTTATTTATTTGAGTACAGAAACTAGGCCATGTATGGTTGTCTAGCACAGGTGATATTTGACATGTCAGCTGTGGTGCCCATGTATGAAAACATCCTGAATTTATTGTGCTGGGATATTTCAATTGATCAGGAGCGACAAATGAGTAACTGGATGAGAACACAACTTTTCCATGTGGCAAAGACCATCTTAGTGTCCATCTTGTAGTAAGATAATGAAGATGTTGGTATTAATCATGTTAGAAGAAGTAAAGGAAAAAGGTAATATTATCAACAATTCAGTATTGACCAGATATGAACAGACTGCTATGTTGCAAATGTTTTTAATGGTCAGAGCTGCAGTGAGATTTTTCCTTGGATGAGGATTCAGAAGGCAATACCTGTAAAATGCTGTCTGAGGGTTTCTTGCCCCCACCTTCAGCCTGAGGTGGTATCTTTAATAGGGATTGTCCATACCTCTCTCTGTAGGCTCATTAGTCCATCTGTGCTTTGTCACTACAGTGTCCCTTGGCCTTTCTCCGGCTTTTCCTCCTCTTCAGCTGTTCAGCTGTCAAACTGCGGGTGGGTAGACCTCCTGATAAACCAGTGTTCAGATTGATTGCAAATTCAAACAAGAAACAAGTAAGCAGAATTCTTTGGCCTTTGAAACAAATTAATGTTGTCTGCCCAGAGGATCAGGTTCCCAGTTATACTGTCCTGTCCTTTATTCACTTCCAGGTGGCTTTATAAAAGTAACTAGGTCTGGATTAAGGTTCACAGTTGTGGATAGCAATACATTCCCTACATTTTTGAGGCATTTATATAGAAACAAACAAGTTTCCTGTATGTGACAGCTTTTTGTCTCGCCTGTGTAAGGGGTACTCTTGTATGGCCTTGGTACTACTTAAAGTGGGGGTACTTTTACAGTAGACTGTTGCCAGATGGTAAATTTTATTTGAACCAAATGTGATATTACATGCTTTCCTTTAGTGATTTTGTATGTCTGCCACAGCTCATCGAAATAAAGGAAGTAGCAACATCATGTAGATACTGAGGCTAAATAATGCTGACTGGTTACTAAATTTTGGTCAAAATTGTCCAGCTTAAAAAAAAAAAAAACTAAAAACCAATTACCTAATGAAGTAGCTTAGTTATCTTATTCTGAAGGCTATAATCTATGAAAGTGAATAAGGTACTTCAAAACATATAGGGAAAAGAAATTCTTGGCACCAGTTATTTTATTTAGGCAGAACTTCAACATAAGGAAGAAAAAAAAAAAATTAAACAAATTTTACTAAACTCTTATGCCAAAATGTGCACACGTAACACTTAGTGTTACTTCCTAAAATTTGGTCATGCAGTTTTAAAATATATGTGTGTATATACATGGCTAATATACACTAGATGGTTTTGTATGTGATAGGTACTGGATTTCCACTTCCCTTCAATGTCTAAACTTTTGAAGACAAATACTGGCCTCGCAAGAGACAGTATAACCTTTACAGAAATCCATGAATCTGTCCATATAAACAAGATAATCAAGTGACCTAAATTCTCCAGACTGAAATCTAAAATTATTATGAACCTGAGAAATCCACAGGACAGATATTCTGGTAATAAGAAAGAATGCCTATAAGTACTGGTGTTTATAGGAGGGGGGTAAAATAAGGCATGCTGATCTGGCTGTTTTGCACACTCTCACAGGAAACAGCTACAAAAAATAAAAGCCCCATTAGGGAGCTAGAGTGATAATAGATGGCAGGAAGATGGGACTTCAGTGAGAGAGAAACAACCACAACAAAAATGTGTGCAAATAAATAATAACAAAGTCTGTTGCTGTTGATGCAGAGTAGATAGCTTGAGATGATCTTAATTTGATGCTGCCTATGAAATACATGCAGCTTGCCAAACCTGCTCAGGTTTATTCCCTATTCAATACTGCTTATTTCAAAGAGATTGTGTGTGGTTTATACCACACTGTGCCAAATAGAGCTAAATACACTTTTATTTTTTTCCAGTGTGTTTTGATATTCAGTGTTGTTCAGGTAATGCGTATCTAAATGGTTGTGAAAATGCTTAGGGACATGATCTGTCCTTTTAAATTTTCCCTGTCTGTAATTAGAGTGAAGTGTTCAAACTGATAGACATAAGCAAATAAAATAAAATTCAGAATAATTTGGGGATACATGGTGAAGGCAGCAGAGGGATAAGAGGATAGTTGATCATTCTTAATAACATTGTATTGTAAACAAGTGGTATGTGACATGATCTTGAAGCATTACAACAATCTTTTCTTATTTTTATTATTGTGTCAACTATATGCACTGTAAACAGTTTCCATGGTCTAATCTACAAAAGTTTGATCTGTTCTTATTAGGGAAAAATAAATATTAAAAACTTGCTTTAGTTTCATGATAATAGAGCCTTAAGCACCTACTGAACATGCTCTTTCTGTACTGCTTTTTTATATTGCTTTGCTTTGTTTTATCTACATAAGAATGATCATGGTGTGGAAATTGCTATAAATAATGCATTGCCTTCCTGCATATAGACAAGAGCAAACTGAATCTGCCAGATGAAGTGTTTGAAGCAATTTATTTACTGAGTTGTTCTGGCTGTTTCCATTTCATCTTATCTCCCTTGCCACTCAACAATGTGACTGGAAAAACAGTGTCTGACACACAAAAAAGGGAACAAAAAGAGAAAGAATGTGTCAATGATAATCAATAAGAATATTGGACTAATGCATTGTCAGCTGAGAAGCTAAGAGAAAGAAGGTTATATCAGTACTTCTAGTGTTATTAATAGTATATGTAACACTCATCTGACTCAGATGAGATTAATTTGGTCAGCAGGTGATTCTAAAAAATACTCTAATTCATTAATCATTTTATAAAAAGTTGTCTTGATCCGGTATATGTATAAAAGCCAGTACATATAAGCAATCTATCACACCAGAGTATCACTTTTTAATTCTGATAAGATTATTGTGAAGATGCATGACTGACATAAACTAAAAAGCTGCAAGGTAGGTAAGTCTTAACAGAAAGTCATTGTCATGGTTAAATTTAAAATTCTTTTGGTAGAGAAAAATTTTAAGTGTTCTAGTCATGCTAGCTAGGAAACAATTCTTTAATTAGGTGCATGTACTAAAAAAGGGAAAGGGAAATCTTATGTAATTGAGCTATTGAGCAGCTCTGCCTTTCAATCTGAAACATATTCATTCTAGCAGAAATCAGCAATTGGTTGTCAAACTTTTCAACACTTGTCTGCAGGAATGGTCTGTGTCTTTCTAATTCTGGGAAGATTCAATGTGGTCATTGGCAGAATTTTCTGAAATTCATCCAATTAAATGATTTCTACATTCCTGAGTGTGAATGCAGGCAGCCAATATAATTTATTGTGAATGCAGGCAGCCAATATAATTTATCTTTGTATATGAACATGATATCATGGGAGAAAAATTTGCTCAGACTATCTCCCAGACAGAAATCAATTGTTACCATGTTTCTGGTGGGATCTTTTCCTAGTCTGCTTTAAAAGATTATATTGTACTTTATCATTGAATATGTGATAGAAATAGGAAGGGATGACTGTCACATATCTAAGACTTCCTTTTTATTTTTATTTTTTTAATTTTATTTTACAGCAGCAGCTACAAGACAGGTAATTGCTGCTTTATTTGCATAGAACTTTCCCTATTACTATTGAAGAAACTGATTGTAAATCCTGGATTTTAAAAGAAACTTGGTTAAAACTTTGCTCTCCAAGTGGTCCAGAAGGAAATGACTGTAAAAAAAAAAAAAAGCAAAAAAAATTCCTTGTTGCAATCACTGTTTCAGTGCTCTTGAGGTCTTAGCAACATCCTTCCAAAGAAAATATATTAAGAATATTTAACAGTATTATTGAATCAAGGTAAGATTGTAGGAACATTATATGGATTCCCTCCCCTCCAACATTTCATTCCTCTTTTAGTCAGGACTCTTCTAGTTTGACTGGAGCACTCACTCAAATCACACTGTTTGGAAATTTGCCTCTCAATGAATTGGGGTTTTATATTTACCCAGTTTTTCACTTTTCACTCCCTGTATTACCTCAGTTAGACTGCATATACCCAATTTTTTTTTTATTTTTATTTTTTTAAATTTCTTGGGTAGTTGAGTATGCAGTTACTTAGTCTTAGAAATACAATTGCCATAGCAACTGCAAGACTTGCTATATAAGTACCCTT
>JANHGN010004441.1:26551-38665 GCA_024605025.1 Megaceryle maxima
CAAAAACAAAAACAAAAAAGCCCCAAACAAACAAACAAAACCCCACCACACAGAAAGAACCCTCAGCAGAATCTGTGTGGGATTGTATTTTTCTGAACTGTTATAATTCTCAAACACCTGTTTCTGTTTTGTTTCCAGATTTTACATCCCTTTATCTGGATACTCGGTGCTATGGCTGACAGATCCCAGTGGCTCTGAACTTCTTTGCTCTTCCTGCTGATGGTTTCTACCAGTGGATTACTAGTGCATTTTGATGATACACTCAAGGAGCTTGAGTAAATGTAACTACAACACTTTAAGTAAGTAAATTTTGGTCCACCTACATCAGAAAAATGGCATCAAACTACAAATACCAATTTGCAGACCTTATCACAACTATAGAAGAAAAGCCATGCTCTTCTTCATGTTAGGAATATTTCTGCAAGACTTTGTTTTTAACTGAAAGAGTTGTGTATTCCACAAAAAAAGCAGAAGGTCACATATGAACCCTTTACCAGGAAATTGTTTGACAGAACAGCTTATATGGGGAAAGAAGCAGATCTCCCCAAGGGAAATGTCTAGCCAGGAATCAAATAGAATAGAATACTACAGATACTATTTGGCTTTTTTGTTTGGTTGGTTTTTTTTTTTTTACGAAATTAAAAAAAAAAAAAAAAAGAGAGGCAGAAATTTCATAAAAGTTGAACAGGCATTGGGAATAGAAGAATTTGGTAAAAGGAGCCAAACATCCAGCATCCTATCTGATAAATTGCCAAGTCCTTGTTTGCCATAAAATTAAGTACCTGCTCACAGAAGAAATCCTAATGTATTTTTAGCATGTTAAATAGTAGAAAAGTATCATCTTGCCCATGTTTTCTAAAGTTCTATTAACATTTCTAAATATTTTGTAGCCTCTGGTATTATCTGAAGTCCCACTTAATAACATTTTATCGCACCAACACTGAAACAAAGTTGTATTTCCTTCACTCTCTTTGGCAATGTTATAAACTAGAGGTGCTATTAATGTAATACAATAAATGTAGACATCAGTTTCTACTAGCACTAAGATCTACCTTCTTTGCCAGGTGCTGGGCAGCTCACTCTGCTTTGCAGATTTCTCAGACTTCTCTCATTTTCTTCTTGAAACTAGTGTTAGTCAAGTCTTGCCTCATAGTACTGTGCTATGTAACACTTGTTTTTCTTCATTCTACCCCTGCAAATTTGTGGTAAATCAAAGATCAGCAAAATGCTGGGATTATGATGGATGAAAGGCACACACACACACAAAAGAAAAAAGGTCCCTCCCGTATTATGATTTCCTATTCAATGAAAGAGAAGTCACAAGATAGGTCAAGAAGGACAAGAACTAACAGTACAGAAGAGGACAGAACTGGAACTTGAAAAGAATTTTGAGTTGTAAAAAAAGTAAGCATAATTCAGCAATGGGGGCTGCAATTCACATAGGACTATGGCAATTGCATCTCAAATACTGTGTTCTGTTTTGGACCCCTCACTACAAGAAAGACATTGATTTGCTGGAGCATGTCCAAAGTAGTACAACAAAGATAGTGAAGGCTCTAGAATACAAGCCTTATGAGGAGCAGCTGAGGTAACTGGTATTTTTTTTAGCGTGGAAAAAAAGAGGAGATTCAGAGGAAACCTCATCACTCTCTAAACTACCTAAAAGGAGGCTATAGAGACGTGGGTGTTGTGGGTGTTGGTCTCTTCTCCTGGGTAACAAACGACAGGACAAGAGGAAATGGTCTCAAGTTATGCCAGGGGAGCTTTAATTTAGATATTTGGAAAAGTTTTTCATCAATATAGTTTTAAAGCCTGGAACAGGCTCCTCAAGGAAGTGGTCAGCATCCCTAGAGGTATTTAAAAGATGTGTGGATGTGTTGAGGAACATGGTTTAATGGTGACCTGGCAGAACTAGGTAAACCATTGGACTGGGTGATCATAAAGGTCTCTTCCAAGCAAAATTATTCTATGAATTAGATTTTCAGAACACAACCTATAAGAAAATACTTAAAGAAAAAATGGTTTGTCAGTCTAGAATTCTTTGTCTAGCACGAGGGGAGAGCAGATAATCGTCTCCATGAAAAGCATCTAAAAACAAAAGCATAAATATTCTCTGAGCCCTTTGTAGCAAACTTCAGCAAAGATAGGCTAGACACTGAAAATCCATCTGGAAAGGTTGCTAAATCTGAAAATAGATTGAGTGGGTATATTGTCAACCTAGTTGCTGGAACTGCTTTAAAGAAAGTCAGGCAGACAAAGTAGAAGACAAAGTAATCTACATGCATGCAATTGTTTATACGTGACAGATTTCCTTTAAAAGACACATGGTGGGGAGATTAAATTTACTCTGCAGAGCAGACTGCAAGCAATTTTCTTTGATTGTTTGACCCTTCCGTTTGCTGTTTGTCCAAGTTTGCCCGCTGTTAATGCTGAAGTATTGTGGTACTAATAAAACAGATGCTCTGATCTTTCAGTGTGCCATACAATGTTCAAACAAGCTGTGTTTTTTCTTCTATATAAGTAGAAAAGAAACTACACTACAGTCAGTAATGCAGACTGAAAATAATTTTTGTGTAGTGCCCAAAGGGCTTAGCCTTTGACAGTACAGCACATTAAAGTCACCAGAAAAAAATTTTGTCTGTTTCTTTTCACAACATAGAAATTATTTCTTTTTCAGTGGAGCACAAGGACAATAATATCAGCTGGCATTATCTAACTTTTTCACCTTACTTACTACATAATATTGAACTAAAAAAATAAACAAACAAAAAAACCAAAACAACAAACAAACAAACAAAACCCAAACCAAAACAAAACCAAAAATACCCAAATCAAACCAAACCAAACAAACAAAAACATGGCAAAGCTCCTGAAATTTTATTTCTTTAGTCTATTTAAAAAACATGTTTGTTACAGCAGCAGGTCAAATCATATAAGAGCTTGAATGTTGCAGCTAGAGAACACATTGCACTGTACAGTCACCTACTGTTGTGTTATTTATGAATAGTTTGTAATTCAAACATAGCTGGAAAAGTTTACTGGAACAAAACATGCACAAAACCAATAATGAAGCATTTTTACAGTGCTCTTCCTTTAAGAACGTATGATACTTTCTCCCCATCATCAGTCCAACTGGTCTTTATCTCCTGACAACTTCATAAGGAGAGGGACAGGAACTTCCCTATAGGAAGTATCTGTATCGAAATAATTAGACCCTCATGCTGTTAAATAAACTAACATAACAACCTTTTAAGAATCAGCCTATAAATCACAATCTCTCCCTTTTCACTCCATCCCAAACTGCCATTACACCATGAATCCACCACTAATTTTCCAATGTAGCACTGGAAAATGGGGTCTGTTGGTTCTTTAAAGTCTACTTGTTCCTGGTATGCAACACTTTATTGGCATGTAGCTAAGAATTTTATGATCTAAGGGAATAAAGGATTCTGCGTGATGTTCAAAAATGTGTAGAAAATCTATCTCTTTTCTGGTTTTTCAAGCAGAATTATTGGGACTTCACAGAGGGCACCATGGAGATTTTCAATTTCATAGAGATTATGAATAATGTATGAACAAACAGTGAAAGCAGTTGACTACATTTTAAGACAAACCTTAATCATTGAGTTTTATTTAAGTTTTGCCTGATTTATGTTTCAGAAAAGGGAATTTTAGAAATAGCATCCTGCATCATAGCTCTAGTGTCAAGCTATGTGCATATTTTTTGTATTGATCTGCAGATATAAACAATTAATAGGCCTAGCTATATTACTTATGAGTGACCTCCCTTTTTTTTTTCCAAATAATTCAGACTTCTATATTTTTATTCGGTATACAGTGAAAAATATAGTTTTGTTTGTTCAGATTTTATTATACATGTATTATCTAATGATACAGTGAACTCCTCATCTTCATAGCTAAGTAGAGAGGTAACTCCTACATTATTTAACATATTCTTTTAAAGTTAATCCACATGTGATCTGTAATTGACTGACACACAATTCATTAGTTATGCTGAAGACTAGAAAATTAGCCTTACATATGATATGGTTGTGAACAGAAAGTAAATTTTTTTCTCAGTAAATATTGATATTAGGCTTTGTCAAATCTGTTTTGAGAACCCAGATATATACCCTGCCTTCCTTGGATCCACACTATTCAAGACTGATTGGATCAATGAGTTGTGTGAATTACAAAATATGCTGTGTACGTTGTAAGATAATGAATTTTATCTATCCCTTTATCTCAAATAATCCTTGCTGTACTCTGCTCCTGGTGGGGGGAGTTTCCACTAATTTCTATGTCGGAGCAAACTTCTGTGGACAATATGGGTAGAGGGGTTCTTACTAATCCTACAGAGAGCTGAGCTGTGTGTGAAACTTTTGTGAGAAATCTTTTGGCTTGTTTCAAGATTAATTTCTGATACGTACTTGTTAAAGCCCTCCTGGAGGCAGACATCATCATGTCTTTAATTAAGAAGTATTGTGATGGTTCAGAAATTTGAACAGGGAATACCTAATAGTTTGCATTCTGTAAAAACACTGATTGAAGAGGATATTAAGAGATCATATTGTCTTATATTTAGACCCTATTCAAAAGCAGAAACTTTTTGTGTTGTAGTTCCTGCTTGTGAATGAGTCCAGAGTTCAAGGTTTGAGGAGATAAAAGAGCATTCTTAAAAAGTGTAAAATTTTAGTCTCTGTTTCAAATTAAGGCATATACATATATATGCAAACACATATATATATTTAATTGGTTTTGGTAGGTTGTCATAAGGGTGAGACCGCAAAATTCACTTATCTGCATTTTCTTTGATTTTTCAGTCCGCTCAAAGTCCAAGTTACTGCATTGGTTCAGTTTAACTCCAGTAATTTCAGTCTTCTCCTAAATTAAGGGAACATTTTTAGGAAATGAGAGAGGAGTGGACCTATAAGTGCATTATTTAAACTATTTGTGGAAGTGTTGACCAAGCCTCTCTTTAATTTGGTCTTTGAGGAAAGGGCTCAGCTTTTCCTCCTTCACAAGGCAGTCTTGTTTGCTTTCTATCTCGTTGTGGTTTTAGGATGGGCTATTTTTTGTCTGTATTGATGTGCAATAACTTTGTGTGGTGGTCACTACTTATTTGTGAGGGAAAGGGCTGAGAAACAGTGCTCTAAAAATATTTGTCCTTCACCTGACGTGGGCTGGGCAGTGGTGGTGCTGAATACCCAGTGTGAGAAAAGCTGTGGCTTTCCTGCTGCTGGTCACAGACAGCTCTGAAGTGGAGACTGCAGGTGTCATGCCAGGACAGCAACAGCCTCGGGGACTGCAAGTGACCCCAGCCAGGACAAGGACATTTAGAATCCTGGAGTGGTAGAGGAAAAGCAGCAAGAAACATGATGGAGCCACAGAAAGAAACCAATGCACACACAACCCCAAACTACTGTGCCACCACTCAACTCACCAGAGGGATTGTGACAGGCTGAGTGTTACTGAAGCAAAAACAGGGCAAGGTGAGACTAGGAAAGGGGGAGGTGAAACTGGGAATGTGCTTGACTGGCGTGTGGGAAGGATGGGGAAGAAGGCTAACTTATAAGTTTAATTATTTCTGTTCTCTCTTTGCCAAAACCTGAATCAGTGATTAAATGGCTTTTGGTTTGGATTTTTTTTTCTTTTTAATTGACAATAAATTAAGTAAATGTATTTCAAGTCAAGATGAATTTGTCTGTGACAATGGGTGAAGAACTTTTTATTTCACTTCAGTGTACATTACTGAAGCATCCATGTCACTTTTTTCCTCATCTTGTTTCTTTTTGCAGATCCTCTCATGAATCCATACAGATGTAAGTTTTCATTTGGTTTGTTTTCAGATGTTTCTTCTTTTCCTGATGATGTGCTGTATGTAAAAGTGTGGACTTTAATTTGCTGCTACTTATGTGAGGATCAATCATCTGACCAGCATTTTTACGATTAAAATTATAATGCAAATATACATATACATGTAATAACATAAATTTTAAAATATGCTACCTAAAATTGTTATTTATATAGAGTAAGACACTGCTCATAAGTTAAGGATTTTAAATATAATTTATTTAAAGTAGCAAATCTGACAGTAGTTTTCTAAATTTTGTTACTTTTTCTTCTGAGCCAGGTCTAATAGCTTTATGGATTATGCTGTGAAAATACAAAAACTCCAGTAAGCCAGAAATCTCAGAAACATTTGGCCTCTCCTGTTATAATCTAATACTATAGTAGCCAAAAAAAGTTTGAGTATTGAGAAATTCCATACTTTAATCAAGAAATTACCTCATTTGGGAAACCTGCAGGAAAAAAAGAAATTTGCTTATGTAATTGCCATTAGTAGTAGCATTCTGATAATGTCTATTTGCTTGACTTTATTTCCTTCTTAACTCTTTTTCTATTTTAGCAAAAGGGGCACACACTCACAGCATAGTTTCACAGGATGCTACCTTGGGGATTTCCTTTTTAATATTGTTGTAGCCCTTTTTGTTCTTAAAAATAATAGATCTGATTGAGCTTTCTAACAGCACACTGCCTCTCAGAAGCTCCTTTGCCATTTCTTTCAAAGAACTTTTTTTTCTAGCCGATAAGGTTTATTTGTGGTTGACTTTTAATACTCAATTATATGGTAAGAAATGCCTGAACACTTCTTACCTAATGAAGGAGTCAGGCTGGGATCTATCTCATGTGAAGCAGAAATGCATTTGATTTGCATGAAATAGCTGATTGTTTCTGCCCTAATATTTAATACTCAGGTGCTATTCATATAAATTACAAGTAGAAACACATGCCATGCTGTTTTGATGTCAGTGGCAACGCTATTTAGAACAATCAGAAGGCTCTTTTTGCTAGAACTGTTTATTTTAAAAGAAACCACTACTGGTTAAGTAGGGCATGCAGCGAAAGATAGACATAAAGGAGGAGTGAACTGGTAGGATGCAACTTCACTGGTTTCATGGTGATAAAAAGGTTCTGCTTATTTAACAGTCCTCACATACAAGAGTGAAGAAGGCTCTGTGTTGGTTTACAGCCTCTCACTATATAACCAGTACTTCAAGATAGGTTCCCTTCAGCCTAATCCTCAGAGCTTCCTCTGGTGCAGTTCTTGCGAACATGCTCACCTTCCCCTCTGTCTGGAAGGTAGTGTGCTGCCAGTAGGCAAGCTGAGCAGGTGAAGCTACCAGTCTCATCACCAAGACAATTACCTCTACAGGATGGTGCACTTATCTCTATTGTTCTTCATCTGAAAGCTGCCAGGAATTTACAACTTCTTGCTAGCACTGAAACTCCTAATTTTACTTCCTTTATCTATGCCTCAGCAGCAAAGTTGGTAAAATGAACACCCATCTGTCATGGTTTAAGCCCAGCTGGCAAGAAAGCACCATGCAGCCACATGGTTACTTCTCTCCCAGTGAGACTGAGAGGAGAATCAGGAAAAAAAGTAAACTCGTGGGTTAAGATAAGAACAGCTTAATAACTAAAATGGGATATAATATATTAATTAATATAATAATCACAATAATAGTATCAAAAGAGAGAAAGACGGACAAATAAAACCTCCCAAAAAGGCAAGTGAGGCATAACTGATTAGTCTCTTCTGTCCAGCTTCTCCCAGTTTATATTCTGAGAATAATGTTCTATGGTATGGCATATCCAGTTGACCATGCCAAAGCAAGAACACCATCCTTACTCCAACACACTATAAACATCTGAAATAATTTGACAGTGAGTTGCAGTGCTGCTATTTCTCTAGTAGATCATCTGCATGTGATATTTACCATAGGAAACATTTAAGTGTCCCAATCTTGTAATTGCTATATAAGAAGGATGAATTTGTTTAAAAATGTCATGTGTTAGGGAAAGAAGTGAAATCTAGGCATGTCAGAGAAATTACATAGTCCCTTAGATTACAGCATAGACATGAGTTAGAGTGTGAATGTTGCTGAATGTTGCTAAACTAACTATGCTTGTTAAGGCATCTAGTGGTGATTTAGGATACAAGTAAATATCCTTGAGTAGCTTGAATAAGAATCTTTACCCTAATCTTTACCTGCAGGAGACACAAAAGGTGCCCTGGTGCTGAACCAGTCTGTGGTAGATCTAATGACATCTACTTAGGAAGAATCCATTTATTCTCTCCACTTCTTCCATCTCTCTGATTCCTAAGGGTTGTATGATCTGACAAGTGGAGCTTAGTCCCGTCTCTCTCATCCTCAGACGCACCTATGCCTCCCAGCTCATGTCAGTAACTTTCTTTTTTCAGGAGTTAAATTCCAGCCCATAATCAACAAAATATATATTATTCTCTCATGGCCACTCAAAATGTTACTATTTTTCTTCACATTCTCTGTTTTATCAATTAAAACCGAGAGTACCCCGTGTACTGAGAGAATTAACTGCACAAGTGCTCTTCACAGGATGTCATTTCTGGAACCAGGATCCTTCCAGTTCACTATTACACAGAGTATGCATTATTTTTTCTAGGCCTGGGCTGGGAAACCTTACTGTATGTTGCATTAATAGAGGAGGTGAAGTGCTCATCATCATACACCAGGTATGTATTATATTTGCTATCTTAAAATACAGATATAAGGTAATTTAAAGGCTGATGAAAAGGAAATGAGAATTTTCTAGGCCATACAACATGGTTCTTTCACTGGTCTGACTGCTGACGGAGCTCTTACAGTCTTCAGGGAATGGTAATCTACAGTCAGAAACTGTTTATTCACAGGTATTAAAATCCTGTTCATTTTAATTAGAGGTTCTTTCTGTTAATCTTTAGAGCTTTCATTTTTTTTAAAGCTCTCCTTGCCATGCTATCTTTCACCAGCTAGATAGTTCTTTTTGTCACGCAAATTTTGTTATGTAGAAAACTCTATGAAAGTCCCTGTTGCTATGAACATGCCAAATCCTGACAAAAAGTAAGACAGTGAAATGTTAAATGGGCATAAAAGATACCTTTATCTTAGTCCCAATTATTTCATACCAATAACAAGCCTCAAATTTAATTCTTCCCCTGGAGAAGTAAGCCTGCACCATCCCTTGTAATCAAGTCCAAATTCATTACACTTTTTCAATAAATGTTTTCCATGGGATGCCTTGCATACCAATGGTTGCTGTAGCAACCATAGTTTGTCCATTCAGGTTATTTTCCCAAAACATAGAACAAAATTACCTCTTTTGCCTCCAAAATTCCACAATATGTTCAGCTCTGAAACCTGGTATATCTGCCTTTTTTCTTTATTTTTACTGTGCTTTACCTCTGCTGTCCTGTAAGCCTGCCAGATGTGCCAGGTTTTACACATATCTAATCCAGCTCTACAGCGCTCTCTGATAGTCAATTCACTACACACAGCCTTTGCTAAAAATTTTCCTTTACTAATTTTGGATGTGATTAATTTCACCAGTTCCAGTAGAGCAGAAACACACAAACTACCTGGAAACCATGCTTGTTTCTTTGTCCCAGTAGCTCTTTAGAAAGTGGAATTGAATTTGACCCATTTAATTTCTCCCTCTATAATTCAAAAAATACTTCAAGATCAGATTAATTGTCTGATGTTTGACATCAGGTCTGTTGTTTGACATCAGAATTTATTTGATAGCTTTCATTCAAACATGAAAAGAGTGCCACATTATCATAATAAGCAGTTTTCCAGAAAAGTATAAGTTTTGGCATATTTCTCTGCCTTAATTGTTTTTCACATTTCAAACATGCTTAAGTAATATATATCAGCTTTTTCTAGGCTAAAATAAACGTGTTCAAAACTATTTTTCTTTTAAATACAGAATGTGTACTTTCATATACAAAGCTTCTAACAAAATATTATTACTTTTATATCCTTTATATAAAAGATTTCTGCTGTGCTGAGCTTTAAAACATTGTCAGTTTAGGTCATTTACATTTTTGAGCTTCCATTTTTTTTTCTCCAAAAAAGTTAACACTCAAATTTCAAAACCTCAGGTTTGTATGTTTCCTGTTCAGATGAATTTAATATAAATCACCTATCCCCACTTGTATTTCATTAGTAGGGTATATAACCAACATTAACCTCATTTTTAAGCACATGGAAGAAAAGAAGGTTATCAAGAGTAGCCAGAATGGATTTACAATGGAAAGTCATGTTTGACTAATCTGATAGCCTTCTATGATGGTGTGACTGAATGGGTAGATGCAGGAAGAGCAGTGGATGTTGTCTACCTTGACTTCAGCAAGCCTTTGGACACTGTCTCCCATAACATCCTCAAGGGTAAGGTCAGGAAGTGTGGGTTAGAAGAGAAGACAGTGAGATGGGTTGAAAACTGGCTGAACAATAGAGCTCAGAGGGTTGTGATCAGCAGTGTAGAGTCCACCTGGCAACCTGTAGCTAGTGGTGTTCCCCCAGGGTCAGTACTAGAGAGACAGGGAAATACCAGAAAGCATCCAACAGAGAGCTACAAGGATTATTAAGGAACTGGAACATCTCTCTTATGAGGAAAGGCTGAGAGACCTGGGGCTGTTTAGCCTGGAGAAGACTGAGGGTGGATCTTGTTAACATTTACAAATATCTGAAGGGTGGGTGTCAAGTAGAGGTGGACAGTCTCTTTCAGTGGTGCCCTGTGATAGGATATGGAGTAATTGTCACAAATTGGAACACAGGAATTTAATTTTACTTTTTTTTCCTATCGCGGGATAAAACTTCTTTACTGTGAGGGTGACAGAGCACTAGAACAGCCTGCTCAAAGAGGTTGTGGAGTCTCCTTCTCTAGAAACCCACGTGGATATGTGCCTGTGTCATCTGCCCTAGATGATCCTGCTCTGGCAGGGGGTTGGACTCAATATCCAGTGGTCCCTTCCAATGTCTACCATTCTATGATTTTATGATTATGTTGTGGTAACAGCATTTTCCCATGCTGTCTGAAGTCAAGTACAATGCTTGCTTTTGACTACCCAGTCAATGTACCGGTTATTTCAAATTTTATGAAATACGCTTCTCTTCTAATTTCTCTTTCTACTGAATCTGAGTCTATTCTCTTAACAGCCTCTAGCTGTGCCCATTAATCTTCCGACCATTCAAGGGATAGGTACTCTTTCCTGTCTGACATTCCCCACAGCTCTTTGGATGGAGCTGGGAGGAGATGACAACTTTCTCTATTCGCTTGTCATTTCCAATTGTACCTCACTGCATGCTGCCTTTATCTTCAACTTCTTCTCCTTCCTCTCCCTTCAGTGACCCTTCTCTTGCATCTACATGTGTAGTATACCTTTGGCAGCTGTTTGGTGTCATCTCCACTGGCATAGGTTTAGTTCGGCACTGTCCCATAAGTTTAGCTCAAGAGCAGCATTACTACCAAGGGGCTGGATGAGTCAGCTGAGAGAGAAATAAACTAACAGATGTTACTGAAAGCAGTAGGAAGGAAGTGCCCATCCTTACACAGCTGTACAGAGAAACCTCTCATAAAACACTTCCACTTCTCATGCTGTTTTTCTTCTTGCCTTTGAGCAATCCAAAGACATGCCATGCAGAAGCTAATTATTTTTTTATGTTCCATAGTAAACAACATAACATGGATAGTTCCAGATTGATGATATGAACTATTTTGAAATGTCTGCTTCATAAAACAGTGTCAAATGATTATGAACCTTCTGTCCATGTTCTATATAGATTGCAATAGAAAAAAATTCTCTTCAGTATTTTACCACCTTTGTGTATACTTAATCATCCCCACCGTTAGCATGGAAATACATCTTTTTTTTTTTTTCCCCTCTGGATAGGGTTCAGAGCCTTACTGTGAACCCCCTCTTATTAGTCTATATATGTTTCTATGTTTTGGAAATGCAGCTTCCTTATTTGGTATTGGGCTAAATGATCTTTAAAGATCCCTTCCAACCCAAAGCATTTTATGTTTTACTTTTATTACTTTATTTCTTTTCACCTTAGCTAAGCAGCTAAGGGTTTATGTATGTTTATGCAAGTGTTTATGTATGTTTTATGCAACACTACAGACTTGTAGTGGCTGGAGATCTGCCTGGCAGAGAGGGACCTGGGGGTACTGCTGGACAGCCAGCTGAACATGAGCCAGCAGTGTGCCCAGGTGGCCAAGAAGGCCAACAGCATCCTGGCCTGTATCAGA